>JBBPLC010000047.1:0-66533 GCA_038089535.1 Hemileccinum rubropunctum
AAACCTTGCCAATGTAATATAAAGTCAGTATAAGCACTTGGCAAGAAGTATAAGCAGCTCGGCAGAACACCTACAGTTATAAGACCCTTATAAGGGTCTTATCAGGAATCTGTGATTCTCGTGATGCTGAACGTCAGGCAAGCGGCTCGCAAGGGGCGCACCCTTTTCAAATTTCCTCTGTGCCACTCCTTCCGTTTTTCGCTCAGAGCTGAGCCCTGCTCTTTTCATTCGTTCTTCCACACTCGTTCTCACTTTCTACTTTGTCAGATCAGCCGCAACTTCACAACCTCCACACGTGGTGCTCGTGCCACAATTTCACGCAATCGCGATGGGGAGGAACTTCCCCCCTAACAGCGTCCCGTCAACATGCACGCAAACGTATTTATATTGTACATAAGGACATGGTCCACCGCCGCTACAACAGCCCCACTGACCAGTCTCCTGCCTCCTACTAGTAGTCTTCGGGCTTGAGCCGGACAGCCTTTTGCGCTTCCGCGTCCTCGAGCGACATGTCATTTTCTGGGGCTCAAAGTGTCCGTTTTCCCACAACACTCGTCGGAGGGCCTCTCCGGCTAGCTTTATTCTCTTAGCATTCCCCTCTCACTCAGACGCGAACAATCTCGAAAGTGAATCTTCGCACGTCGACAAGAATCTCCGAAAGTCGTTCAACGAGATTGGCAAACAGATACATCGAGTCATATGTAAGGAAGATGGAAATAGATTACGATGTGTTACACTACCAGTGGTATACATCTCGCCGGGGCAAAAGGAAAGGGAAGCAGAAGAGAAAGGCATGTAGGTGACTGGTCTATGTTAATATTACAGATGGAAAAGCAACGAACTTCGAGTCTGATGAAATCAAGATAGCATGTGATTGGAAAATGCACATCCGAACCTGCGCCTGGAAGGCATCTTCCATGAGTTTGTGAGATTTCGTGGTTTCATGAATGCATGTGACGAGGATTACTGAAACTCTAAGTCTAAAATTCTTGAACCACCTGCGCCGCCAACCAGTTCTGAGTCTCTTCGTCCCATACCACGAGAGGAACCTTGACTTGTGCAGAAACCGTCCCTGCCGCATGAGCCTTCCAGTTTCTGTACTCGCCAAATGTCCCTCGTCGGAGTACACGCACGGTCGGGGGTGTCACTCTCCCAGCCTGCGCTTCTCTCAGATACCTCTCATTATGCTGCTGAATATACGCATGGAGCTCCTGGGACACAGAGGCAGGTGAAGTACCTAAGTAACGACGCGCACGCACACGCATTGACAATCAAGCATATAAAGAAGTGATAAGGGGGACCTACCCAGTTCGCCATGCAGCTCTACGAAAAAGCAGTAACGGGGAATGCTCTCGCGATAATCAGGGGAGACGCAAAATTCCGAAACGACACCGAATGAATCTGAAGTTGAGTGGACTGCGTCCAAGAGTTCCTGCCCTGTCACGATCTCGCCGGCGAGACGTATATAAGCGCTATAGATTGACCCGTCAGTTTATAATACTTTCAAGTTGTTCCAGATCGGTTCCTTTTGCTCACCGTCGTCGCTGTCACGACGAACAAAGGTGAGTAGAAGAAAAATTGCTTAGTGACCACGGTGAACGGACCTCGAGATAATGTATGACCGGTTGGCCATCGCGAGGATCAAAACCGACGACCTCGATAACGTCCCCGAGACGGTACCTCCATAACCCATCTCTCGTCGTCAATATGACTTCATACTTTCCGCCGGCTTCGACCTTCCACTGGGAAACTACCATTAGAATAACAGACTGCAGGGGTGGATGAAATATGAATACCGATTGTGTGACATACTTGGCATCTTCCGGTGCATCTATAGGTAAAAACTCGATAATGTCATCCGACCCAACGACCTTGTACAAGTTCGCGTCCCGATGATCGTATGCGACTGCAAAGAAAGCTTCGCTACAGTTGATCCCCAACGTGCGCAGCTCCACGGCCGGTCCAATATAATGCCGGATCTGATCAGAGTTGAGCGATCATCTCAGAAGACGTATCAGAGGCTCACCTCTGGAACGACAGTCTGGAACGGCCCAGTCGAGATCGCAACGATGACCCGTAAACTCGGCCAGATTGTAGTGAACCATCCAGGTGATTCTACATCTCGATCAATTTCGCGGAGCTCCGCTGCTCGTGCGGGACTCGGATGAAGGAATTTCTAATCGGGGACATGTTGAACGATCGTTCAAGAATCCGTTAGACGATATCGCTCACCAGTAGCTTATCTCTGAGATGACCCACCCCAACTAATTCCGGAATCGATCCCGTGTCGATGCATTCGACAAGTGCATCCCATTGCTCGTCGATTAGACGGCAAAAGTCACGGAAAGTGGTACTGAACATCGTGTTGATGAGTTCAACCTTTGGTTCATAGAGGGCGAATAGCGCATGCACAAAGAGGAATGATTTGTAGTCGAAGATGAAGGAGACGCCCATGGGCGAAGATTGGTCCGGGTCTAGATATATGAGTCAGTTTAGACCAGCTACCAGCACCTGACACACATCCCACGTACGTTTCGACTCTTGGTACAACGGATCCTTGTCGACATGCTGAGGACATGTCAGCTCAACGGGTCGTGGTGTGCATCAAGGACGTACCAAGTGGTGGAACATTCTGATAGCAGCCGTCGATGGTGGGCACACCACCATCTTTAATTCAATGTCCCCATCGTCGTTCACGCATTCGACTACCTGACGGGATCCAAGGGAGTAAATGACACAGTTCTTTCCCCCATCCTTTCTAGCCGGACTGGAAGCCTCCATCACCTGTGACGTGGACATGGACATATGCTCTGGATGACGATATTTTGGAAAGTGTTTTGTTGTGCCAGAATACGTGCCAGATGACTCCGCAATGAGCTCTGGAAGTCCTGATGACATGAGGTTTTTAATCGAGGACATCTTACAGGGCTTTTCGAAGAAACGCGATATGAAGGGTGAGTAGTGGTCATAAACGCTGAGAGGAATGTTCTCGTGAAATGTTTGAAACGCAGCATCGCAATCGTGATTCAGTTTCATAGCATCCCGAAAGTCTACGAGGATTTCGGATTCGTTGAAATAGGTGGATATGGAATTTGTTCTGATGAGATGGGAAAGCACGACCTGCGTGCGTTCGCGGAGGCTCGTCACAAGCATCGGCGTGAGGGCTTGGATTGGCTCTGGGGGGAATTCGTTAATCGACATGGTGTTGGTTGTTGAAAAAAAACATGGGTGGACACCATTATATGAAACCGTTCTGGAGGTCTGATCCGGATCAGCGACGACTTCGTCATGATCATCATGATCACTGACACGTATATGTGACTTTCTTGGCTACTACTCCTCCTGCATAGAATCGGGTTTTGCAGCCGAAAGTTACAAGATAATATTCCTTGTAATGACATCTGAAACGGTTGATGGCATCATTCACGAACTGCCAGCTGAGGGAAAGCGGTTCGCACAGGCACGCAAACCAGACAAGTACTCACTGGCAGGCTGTACACCGTAAGTTGATGCACCGCATCAGGTGCTTCGGAACGGTCTACTTCCATCCACTTGGCAAAAGAGGCGACCACGCCGACTTTGTGCCAGACACAAGTTCTCGGCGAAGAGTGGACGGTGGGCAATTTTATTTATGGCCCCGGGCCGATCATCCGGACAGCATTGTTAGCGCTCCCTCCAAGCTCGACACTATTCTCCGAGCACTCGCACTTCTTCTACCTGGCCACGAAAGCAAGTGTCGACGGACGTTGGCACGAATACATTGGCAAAACGTGACCGATTCAATCGGAGAAGCTAATATCATGGTTAGCATACGGTATATACGTATACGCATAGCATCCGTACACGTCCGAGACCTAACACGTGAGGAATAAAAGCATAGAACGGCGATCAACTCGCCTCTGATATATACTGTGAACGCGCAGTCGAGGTGCGGAACTAACGAGTGAGCTTAGTTAGAGCTATAAATGGTATAGGTCTTACCTCCAGTCGAGTAAACGAGACTGGAGGAGAAGGGAAGCGAGGCAAACGCGTAGCGTTTCACCTGAGCGCACCGAAAAAGGAAAGTAAGGTACGGAACGGGCTGATCTCCAACACATACAAGCGGACAACATAGCATCGCTATCCTCAGGTTTGACACCGTTCTCGTGAACATGAGATAAGTACGATAGACTCACCAAGCATCTAGAATTCCTGGACGACCCGCGCTGCCAGCCATTCACATGTCTCTTCATCCCATACCACGAGGGGAACCTTTACTTGACCAGCAGCCGTCTCCGTCGTGTGGACTTTCCAGTCTCTGTATTCACCAAACGTACCCTGTCGCAGGACACGCACAGTCGGAGGTGACAATTTCCCACCCTGTGATTCTCGCAGATAGTTCTCGTTGTGTTGTTGAACATACGCATGGAGCTCCTGGGATACAGAGGTAGGCGAAGTGCCTGAATAACAAATACGCACGCACACTCATTGACAGCCAAACATGCAAAAAAGTGACGAGGGGGACCTACCCAGTTCGCCATGCAGCTCTACAAAAAAACAGTAACGGGGAACACTCTTGCGATAATCAGGGGAGACGCAAAATTCTGAGACGACGCCGAACGAATCCGAGGTCGAGTGGATTGCACGCAAGAGTTCTTGCCCGGTCACGATCTCGTTGGCGAGACGTATACAAGCGCTAAAGATTGACCCGGTTGTGAGCATCTCCCCATGTGGATTGATTTCTTTTGCTCACCCTCGTCGCTGTGGTTAGCAAAGGTGAGTCGAAAAACATTTGCTAAACAATCAACGCGAGCAAACCTCGAGATAATGTATGACCGGTTGACCATCGCGAGGATCAAAGCCGACGACCTCGATAACGTCCCCGAGACGGTACCTCCATAACCCATCTCTCGTCGTCAATACAACTTCATACTTCCCGCCAACTTCAACATTCCACTGTAAAGATAACATCAGATCATCCAATTTCAGAGGGACATGGGATACGAATACCGATTGTGCGACATACTTGGCGTCTTCCGAAGCATCTATGGGTAAAAACTCAACGATGTCATCCGACCCAATGACCTTGTACAAGCTCGCGTCCCGATGATCGTATGCGACCGCAAAGAAAGCCTCGCTACAGTTGATCCCCAACGTGCGCAGCTCCACATCCGGCCCAATATAATGCCGGATCTGATCAGAGTTAAACAATCGTCTCAGAAAATACATGTCAAACACACCTCCGGGACAACCATTTGGAACGACCCACTCGAAATGGCAACGACAACCCGCAGCCCAGGCCAAATTTTAGTGAACCATCCAGGCGACTGTGCATCTCGGCCAATTTCGCGGAGTTGCGCTGCTCGTGCGGGGCTTGGAGGAAGGAACTTCTAATCGGGGACATGTTGAACGATCGTTCTAGGACCTGTCAGGGTAATGTCGCTCACCAGTAGCTTATCTCTGAGATGACCCACCCCAACTAATTCCGGAATCGATCCCGTGTCGATGCATTCGACAAGTGCATCCCATTGCTCATCAATTATGCGGCAAAAGTCGCGGAAAACGGTACTGAACATCGTGTTGACAAGTTCAACCTTGGGTTCATAGAGGGCAAATAGCACATGCACAAAGAGGAATGAGCTGTAGTTGGAGATAAAGGAGACGCCCATGGGCGAAGAATGGTCCGGGACTAAATAGATGGGCTAGTTTAGAACAACAACCAGCACCCGACACACATCTTACGCACGTTTCCACTCTTGGTACAACGGATCATTGTCGACATGCTGAGGACAGATCAGCGCGACGAGACATGGCAAGCATCAAGGACGCACCATATTGTGGAACATTCTGACGGTGATTGTTGACATTAAACACACCGCCATCTTTAATTCAATGTCCCCATCATCGTTCATACCTTCGACCACCTGATGATACCTGAGCGAGTAGACAATACAGTTCTTTCCCCCAGATTTTGTGACCGGACTCGAAGCCTCCATAATTTGCGATGTGGACATGGACATGTATTCCAGATGACGATATTTTGGGAAGTATTTTGCTACGCCAGAAGACGTGCCAGATGACTGTGCGATAAACTCTGGAAAGCCTGACGACATGAGGTTTTTAATTGAGGTCATCCTACAGGGCTTTTCGAGGAGACACGCTATGAAGGGGGAGTAGTGTTCATAAACGCTGAGGGGAACATTGTCGTGAAACGTTTGAAACGATACGTCGGAATCGTGGTTCGGTTTGATGACGTCTCGAAAGTCAGCGAGGATTTCGGATTCGTTGAAATACGTAGATATGGAGTTTATCTTGACGAGGTGGGAAAGCACGGCCTGCGTGCGTTCGCGGAGACTCGTCACAAGCAACGGCGTGAGGACTGAGATCGGCTCTGGGGGAAATTCGTTGCTCGACATGACGATAATTAAGGCGTCATGGCAGCGAGGACAGACCCACTGTTATAATATGAATCCATGCTGCAACGGCCGATCTGGATCAGCGTAACATAGCCTGCACAACCTAGCCGACGTCAGCAAATCACCTCAGAATTCAGGAGGATTCGGCTAACCCCGCATCGCATTGTCACAATGATCCTTGAACTATGTCATGATATAGAGAGCATGGTCTCGAGAACGAATAGACACCCACCATCATGAAATATCGACAACTTCGAGACTGTCAACAAGCTGAACATGGTTCACACATTGATTCAGAGCGGCTGATCCATGAACGTTTCCCGGCCCAGAACCCAGTACAGGTTCAAGGTACTGATCTGTAAACTTGAAAATGATACGACGTATCACTCCTGACCCCAACTGGTACCACTGGTGACCGTCGCCGGCTAGCACCATTAGCCGATTCAAGTTCGTACCGGATCGGTATCGATCAGTGACAGGAGTCGGCCACCACCCCAAACTCGATCAACTCACCCTCTTTTTAATTTCGAATGAAGGAATCCATCCCCCCTCCAAGAGTCTCCTCTACCTCGGCACCAACTCGTCGAATCGAGACAAACCCGAAGCCTCCGAGAGTCCCTGTGACCCCGGGCCTCAGGTTGGTGGACACGCCACCTCCCAGCCTACCCTTTACCCTGACAGTCCAGCGCTCAGCTGTCACCCAGTCCCACCTGTCGCGGCAGGTATCCGACTCGGATCTCTCCACATGTCCAGGTTACGTCCATCGATAATCTCCGACGACACATCACCATGAGAGTTCCTCGCCCGCGGTCACAGGGTGTTCTTTCGTGGACCCTTCTCCGCTTTTCCATCTGGTTCCCCCGCTTGCCCACGGGTATACGCCACTTCGCAGCAGGGTCGAGGGCGAGTCCAGCCGATTGCGGCGATTCGCCTGGGTCGGACCATGATGAATATGAAAGGCTTATCATCATCACATTCAAGCCCCGCAAATGCAAGTGCATGTTGTAGATACGAGATAGATAGATAAATATGCCACTCCGCTCGAGATGAAATCCGTATTTATTCATTCCATGCAATGCATAGTAGTGCCGTATGTGATTGGTAAGAGAAAACGAGCGGGGAGCGCGAGTCAACGCTACTAAGGGTCCTCAAGGCCTCAATCATACATGTCCCCAAGTTGCGTATGAATGGAAGATAACGGCATATAGACCCCAAACTCCGAGTGGGAGAAACGAGTGGGAGAAACGTGAGGCGAGGCGTTCGTGAATCGGTACGCCCGCCTGCCTCGAGTGGCACTTGAATGAGCCACTGAACAGTACAACAGTAAAGACTGTCTGAGGGAAAAAAAAGTGAGGGGTTAGTCGGGATGCCCGAGCTGCCCCGAATGGCACTTGGATGGGCCACTGAAACAAGTACAACAGTACAATAAACTTTAGAGGGATGTATGTAATGGACCAGAGTTTGGGTATAAAAAAACAAGGAAACATGCGATAATGCGAATATGGCGACTGAAGTGGGTGTGATCGATGGTGAAAAGGAACGTACGCGTACAGCTAAAGTCATTGGAAGCCAGTCCTGGTCAGGCACATGAGCTTGGTGCCACATGACCAAGGACGCGCACGTACCGAGTGATCGTGAGCATACATACAGATCATCAAGCGGTCCTCACGACAGACCGGAGATATGAGGGGGAGGTCCCAGATTCAGGACCCAGTCGCTGCCAGACTTTGGCTGAGTCAGCCCAAGAAAGACGGTGCGATGCAAGAGGACGTCGACCCTTTTCCAACCCAAGGAGCGTTCGACCTCCGGAAGGCCGGGTGCAAGCTTGCAGCGAAGTCGGAAAGCGTCCTCGACTGCTCGATGGTTGCAGACGAGGCGCCGCTCCTCGGGGGTGAGTTGCTCGTTAAAGCTCTTGTATATCGCCTCGAACACATCTCGGCAGCGGATACCGTGGGCGTTCTTGACGTCCACCTCCCAAGAGAACGGCTTCTGCTCGAACGTGATGAGCATCTTGGTCATGGTACCATTGGCTGCTAGTTTGTTTAGCTCGGCATCGGGGACCTTGGTTCGACTGCCACGGTCCTGGAAAACCATCTCATCCACCGGAAAGGCCATGTCGAAGCGGAGCAGTCGCCTCGATCGTCGCGAATCATATGGAAGCAGCTGCCAGTGCAAATCGAATGCAGGCTGTTTCATCGGCACTGCCGCCATTTGATCAGATAAAGTACACAAGATACACGGGTTCGTGCTCGGGAAGGAATGCACCGAGCGCGTACTTACCCAAGCGCGATCCCTGGGGCAACACGCTGGGGATGTTGTATTGAGAGCGAGCTACCTTTTTGGACGCTAGCATCTCTCCCTCGCTTTCATATGAGTCGTAAGGCTGGGCGGTCTTGCTTCCTTTGAGAATAGACTTTAAGGGCTTGGCGGGCTGACCACCGGTGGCATTGGCCCTGGACGATGAGGGTACCCTGACGGGGGTCTGTGGCCGGCATGTAGCAGGGCGGGAGGAGCCAAGGCACGGCTCCTGTGGGAGGGAGAGGTTTCGAAACTTGGGGGTCTCCGGGACGTAGCCTGGGCTAGCGGGGGAGTGTCGTTGCTTAAACATGACGATCGTGATCAAATATAAATGTGTCGTGGCAGAACGAAGGCGAGGAATGGGCGGGGTGTGATGTGGTCCTGGAGCGTAACTTTGAGTGAGCCGACGGCGATGAGAACCGACAAGGATCGCACCTATAATATGGGAGAAGGAACCGATCCACGAGCGAGTGCGGTTGGGGGAATAACCGCAGTGGCCCGCGCAGTCGAGCTCCAGGGACCTAAACACAGGCGGACAGAGAGGGAGGAAGGGGAGAAACGCGAGTTATAAGTCAGTTCCTCGAGGCGAGACACGAGGCCGTAAATAAATACCAATCTTGCACCCAATGGAATCCATCCAATCATATACATACTAGCACGTGACCCTATAGTCTACCGCCTTACGCGTCTGGCATAAACAGCAAGTGTGCTGTATCTGGGCACGAAAACTTGGTGGAAGCCTTTTGCTCAACAGCAACGGGGACATTGCAGACCCATGGGGAAACGCAGGTTGAGACAGCCCCATCAACGTACGACCTGGAGGCTGTTCCTCTTTTAGGCAGGTGGGAGCCACCCCCGTGATACACATGAAAAATGAGGCCTGGCCAAAGACGCAAGTTATCACCAAACCCCGTCCGAGATAACATGCGGCGTACGCACTGCAGTGACATGGGATCGCATTCCCTGCATCTAACCTCGTGCTCGAGCTTGAAACAGGATCTGGATAATTGCCTGCAGGAAGCAAACATAGAATATTGATGGCCGCCGAGACTTGCTTGAAGCAATCACAGTGAAGCAGGTGACAACACGTTGTTATCGGCCGGTTGAACAGTCCCTCTGAGAGTCCGAGTCTGTCCGGGACTGTCCCTCAGTCCCAGGTGAATCAGTGGCGAGCCGAGCCGTCTGGGAACATCGCCAAGGTAAAAAGGTCAGCCGACAGACAAGACGGCAAAAAGAATATTTACCGTGCAACTTGCGGTTGGCCAATGACATTGTCTGGGGGTGGGGTCTGCCAATGTCACATACATCGAGGCGATGGTGGCAGGAGCTTCCCTTTCATGTGATGCGCAGCAATGGGTGATTGTCCTGGGCTACACTGCCCTTGGGCGCTCTGCATTCGTTTATCCGCAGTACTGCCCTGACAGACTAGTGAAGAAGAAAAAAACTTCAGTACAGCCCCGAACTGACACCACAAAGTGAAAACACAGCCTCGGTTGTTGTAGACCCGTGTGAGAACAAATTTCCAAAACAGGCTTTGCGTATCAGTCACCAAATTTTGACCCCGTCGTCGACGCCGCACACGGCGAGCACACACACAATGGCGACGCACGCGCTGTTCGAAACAGCCTCAGGCTACGCCATCTTCGAGGTCAAACTCCACGACATCGTCGGCTCACAAACCAAAGCCGTTCAAGACTCGATCAATGACTTTTCAAAATTCACCAAAATGGTCGCCCTCCTCAGCTTCTCTCCGTTCAAGAGCGCCGCCGACGCGCTCGAGAACATCAATGACATCTCAGAGGGTGCGTGTGGTGCTTTTTGCTTGATGCTCTCGGTTTTTCTTACTCACGGAGTACCAGGTATACTGAATGACCACTTGAAATCTCTCCTCGAGCTCAACCTCTCCAAGGGCGGAAAGAAATCCTCCAAGGTCAAGCTCATCGTACACGATGCCCCACTCGCAAACGCCATTTTGGAAGGCGCAGGCGTCAAATGCGACGCCTCCGAGGACGCCCAAGAAATCCTCCGCGGTATCCGTCAACACGCCCACAGACTGCTCAAAGGTCTCGACGCTACAGACCTCATCAAAGCCCAACTCGGTCTCGGTCACTCGTACTCCCGCGCCAAACTCAAATTCAACGTCAACCGGGTAGACAACATGATCATCCAAGCCATCGCGCTCCTCGATCAACTCGACAAGGACGTCAACCTCTTTGCAATGCGCATTCGCGAATGGTATGGCTATCATTTCCCCGAACTCATCAAGCTCGTCCCGGATAACTACCAATATGCACGTCTGGCGCAGTTCATTGGCGACAAGGACACCCTCTCAGAGGACAAACTGCCCGAACTGACATCCATCGTCGACGATAATGCCACACTCGCTCAAAACATCCTCGACGCAGCCCGTGGCTCCATGGGATCGTCTATCTCCGACATCGACGTGCTCAACATCTCCGCCTTTGCTACCCGCGTCGTCTCCATATCCGACTACCGCAAATCCCTCGTCGCCTACCTCTCCGAAAAAATGAACCTCATCGCACCCTCGCTCACGGCACTCCTCGGCGAGCGTATCGGCGCACGTCTCATCAGCCATGCAGGCAGCCTGACCAACCTCAGCAAATACCCCGCCTCGACCGTCCAGATTCTCGGCGCCGAAAAAGCCCTCTTCCGCGCGCTCAAGACAAAAGGCAACACGCCCAAGGTGAGCAAGACAGACAGTGACCTCGACCCCGTCCTCGTCTCATGTTCTCACGTCAACCGGTAGTACGGCCTGTTATACCACTCCTCGTTCATCGGTCGTGCCGACTCGAAGCACAAGGGCCGAATATCGCGATTCTTGGCCAACAAGTGCTCGATCGCGTCGCGGATAGACTGTTACACCGGTACGTCGTTTTTTTTTTTGGCTCCACGCATGGACGTCAACGGATACCCTTGCGTCTAGACAATCCCACGCCCAAGTTTGGTGAGGCGCTTCGTGCACAAGTCGAGGAACGACTCACGTTTTTCGAGACGGGTGCCCCGCCTTCCAAGAACGCGGACGCGATTCGACGGGTATTGGATAGCCTTGCGCTTGATGAGGAAGACGAGGAAGATGAAGATGACGAGGGAGATACGACGCGACAACGAAACGGTGATATCGAGATGGAGGACTCGGAACCCGCGTTACCCCTTATCCAGCCTTCCCCCCCACCAAAGAAGAGCAAACACAAGGAGAAAAACAAGGACAAGGTAAAGGTAAAGGACAAGGAGGAGGCGAAGGATAAGAAACGAAAGAAGCGGCGGCCAAGCGAAGCGATGGACGTGGATGGGGAGAGCGATTCGGAAGAGGAGGAACGGCCAGTCAAGAAGATCAAGTTGTCCAAAGAGGAGAAAAAGGCACTCAAAAAAGCTACCAAGGCGGCTAAGAAGGCGGAGAAGGCCGCTACGGAGACAGTAACAGAGGTTCGTCTTATCATCAATTGTACGTAGATATGCTGATAGGTCCGTTTGATAGGACGTCTCCTCAAGGGAGAAAAAGGAAAAGAAGGACAAGAAGGACAAGGAGAAAAAGAAAGAGAAGAAGGACAAGCAAAAGAAGGCATGATTAAGCATTATTTTCTTGTTCTCTTCCTGGTATCCTTTCTGCTGTATCCTCGTTCCACAACCGCTCCGCTCCCAACTGAGAAGTTTTTGCTCGAGCATGACTTGATGGAACCGCAAACGTGAATGTATCGATGGAATCTCGAATCAGTGGATGATTACAATCCGATACCGATATCGGCTAACCATCTAACAATTTATAGGACATGTGTATGTATAAACAAACTTGCTTCAGCCTGACAAGCAATACAATATACCTTTGACAATCGACTATTTCCATAATTTACGGCCTCAATCCAGCACGGCATTCGCCGCCTGCAACACCACCACCGCACTCGCCGATCCACCCATCGCAACCGTCATCGCCGCACCCACGTCCCCGATCGTCTTTCGCATCCTATCCAGCCCGACCGAGCCAACCCCGGACTGACATGTCTCCAACAGACGCTTCATCTCGACGTGGTGGCTCTCTTTTGTGAGGCGCCGCGACCGACCAGCGACGACTAGCAGGCGGGGGAAAGTCTCTCTAAGCGCGCGAGCGTGGTGGATGGCAGCATGGACCGGCGCGGGAGAGTACGCCTCTGAAAAACGAATGCGGGCGAGGGCGCAGCGGAGGCCAGGAGTGGTTGAGTTTGCAGTGGTAGTGGTAGTGGTCGTAGTGTCGGAAGAGGTGGAGGAGGCGTATTTAGACCACGCGATCTGATCGGCGGTTTCAGATTGGAGACGCATCTGGGTCGTCTGTTGACCGTACACCATATCCGAGGACACAATCGTCTGTGTGAGAGGGAGAGAAAGAAAAGGGGAAAAAATCAGAGATGCATCCACGCCCACAGGAAAGCACGTACCGACACTACGGAAGGTCCCTCGACGTGCGGGGAAAGCCTCCCATTCGACTTGTCCTTTTCATCGAGATGCGCCATTGGTGGTCGTGTCAGTTCCTCTCCCGAACCCACACCCTCATGCATCACTTCATCCCGTTTCACCATCCTCATCACTGTCGCCGTCACTCTTGGATTCAAACAAAGTTGTACCACAAACTCGAGCGCCAGCCGGTCGTCCGGCCCCCCAAAGAATGGGAAAAAGAGGTGCAGGGGTCCTCCGAAAGGCATACCGGACCGATCGGTTGTGTCGATGAACAAGGCCACATCTGTCCTACTTTGTGCAAACACGCTCCGTACGAACAGGGAGTACCCGTCCTCGCTCCCCGAGACGTTGCCAAACAAGACATCGAACGGGTTATAATCGGACTTGATGATCTTTGACGTCGTGCCCGCCACTGTGACGTCGGGCGTATCCAGGGCCGTAGCCGCCAGACCCGCGGACAGCAGCCACGGTAGCAGCACGAGATGCGACCCGTGCCTCTGCGCATGCTCCGCAACGCTCCACGCAAAGTCGTCGTACGGCACGACCGACAGCGATGTCGTGACCGCCACTTCGTTCAGCTGACAAAACATCCGGAATATGCTCAGCATTGGATCCGTGTGCATCAGGGAGTCAGCTGCCGACAACTTCATCATCGCCGACGTCCGATCGGAGAGTTCGATCAACTGGAGTGCCTCCACGCTGACGTACGGCATCTTCAGCTTGTCCATTGTCGTCGTGGTTGACATGATATCCGACGGAGTACTCCGTGGCGGAAGGAGGAGCTGGGTGAGCGCCATCGCACCTGGGACGTGATCCAATCTGTCGAGCATGACAGTGAACCGATGCCGCCAAGGCTCCTCGTCGGAAGGCGTGGAAATTATGTCGTTAAATCGACCATTTTCGCTGCCATCCAATGCTGGTGCAGTCTCACTGACGCGAATGCGGCGTTCGGGTGGGTAAATTGCCGTCACGAGAGGCATCGTTGTGACCGTGAGCGTAAGTGCTCCAAGAACGAACATGGAGAATACCCGCTGGGAAAGAATCCCTGCATGAAGGCCTACATTCAGGACGATAAGCTCGACCAAGCTACCGAAGGAGGTGAACGAAAGGAAGAATGTGGGAACACCCGGACGAACCCTTTACAGCTCATCAGTGCGCCAACCATGCTGGATTCACGCCAGCCAAAACCTGCCATCCGAGATGCAATCATGCATCCGCCAAACTTTCCGAAGAAAGAAAGAGCTATTATGGCGATAGTGAAGGCCCACGTAATACCTAGTAGTAGACAGTCAACTCCCGATCAAAGAAGGGGTTCGTTAAAGAAACTGACCGTTATCGAGTAATCCCAGATTCGTATTCAGGCCGGACATCGCAAAAAACTTTACAGACAGCGTTGAGAATGAAACTAATAACCATGCTGGGTCACGTACAAGTGGAAGGAACACGATCGAAACCAGGTCTTCAAGTTTCTCCATGAGAGTAACGGCGAGACCACCCTCTCGTGGTACGATAAGTCCAGCAAGGAATGCACCTGATAATGAATCAGACAGAAATGCCACCGAACAGCATTCAACGAACCAAAAATGGCGTTCACACCGATACTATCGGTGAAAAAGGCGCAAGCCCATACAAGAATCATGACCACAGTCATGTAAAACATGGTGGGTCCGTTCTCTATGCTGCCAGTCTTGCGAGCTAGCCAGCGCATGGCGAATTTAACTGGTATCAAGAGGAAGATGGTGAAGGTGATACAGACGAGCAGGATCCATAATGCTGACAGGCCGGACCCAGCATTCACGAGGGCCACGCTCAGTGCGAGCAAGGTCCACCCAGCAATGTCGTTACTAACACCTGCGGAGAGGACAACAACACCGATGTTTGTATCGAGCAATTTGAGCTCCACGAGAATCCGACAGAGGATGGGGAGCGCAGTGATGGAGTATGCAACACCTGTAAAAAGCATAAAATAGGCGAAGTGGACGGAAGGGTTGATGAAGTGGTGGTATAAAGGGATGGAGAGGCAGGCACCAAGCCCAAACGGAAGAGCGATACCAGCCAAGGATACAATGATGGACACACGTGCATTGCGCTTGACGATGCCCGTGTCGATTTCGAGACCAACAATGAAAAGGTACAGACAAAGGCCAATGCTGGCCGCGAGAGATAGGTACGGAAGGGATACAGGAGGAAAGATATTTTCGGTGAAGCCTGGTATCCTTCCGAATGCAGTTGGGCCTGGTGGAGAGATAGTTTAGCAATGGGGAGAGAGCAACATGGCTGGGATACCTAGTAGGACGCCGCTCAGGACCTCTGCAATGACCTTTGGCTGTTTGAGCCGGCGGAGGCCAAGGGAGAGCACCTGTGCCATGCTAATAATGATAACTATCCGGCATTGGGAAAGTGAAAAACGATATTGTACGAGTGGCTTACCGACTTGAATGATCCATAATCTCAAAGGATCTGTTGTTGTAAACGCTGCGGGATTTGTTCCCGTAATAAGACCACCCTGTGTAGGGATGAGCGGGAGAATCTGGGGGAGAGAGAGAGAAAGGACCTCTCCGGTCGCCTCTCGCTTGGAGAAGAGGGAAATAGTAAAACCAGAGTAGTTGGGCATCGTAGCATTGACGGTGAAACCAAGGGATAATTCTGGTTGAGATGTGTTCAGGTGTTGAACTTATATCTCGCCATGGACGTAGTGTGCACACATCCGGTGCACCGTCGATCCGGTGCACGATGTAGCCATTTCAAGTTTGTTGTCTACATTGTTCTTGGCGTTGTTTCGTTGTGATGATAGTTTCAGTGCTGGTCTGCCATGGGGAAATTCGGAGAGTCAGAAAGGTCCAAAGTCAGATCGATCCAAGCCAATGTACCACGCTTGACCCAATGATTTGTTGTTTCCTCCCGAACTTTCGAGAGAACAAAAGCACTCCTGTCTGCTTCCTTACTTTCTTGCCTGCAGATCTATCAGTGCAGCGGGGTGAGGTCGAGGTGAGGTAGCGTCGGAGAAGTTTCTTCTGAGGTGAGATGGGTTGTACGGCCACACATGTATGGCGTCACAAATGCTCATTTATTCCCATTGCGTTCCGTGCATTTATTTTCGCGCGCTTCCCATTTCCCCTTGCGCGCTGCGCGTTCCGAGTCCTTGTTGCCTACCATGCATATTAATATTTTTATGTGTCCCTCAAGTTAGCACTGCTCTCTCGCGGAATGCAATGATGTGCCAACTGGCAAAGTGTGATGGATAGTTGACATCTAGTATGTATCGTGTAGGATCTGGGTTGTAACAACTCACTGAAGAAAGGCATAAACGAGAGAGTAGGAGCAAGAGTGGGAATATCATCAAACACATAAGGCTGTGACTCACAGTCATTAAAGGAAGGTGTAAATGAAGCATAAACTTGACACACCGGGATTTCTGGTCTCGAGCCGTTAGAGGGAATTCGGGTAAACTCGGGAGGCGGATGTTTCCTATAACGTCGCTGTACTCGGGTATTTCCGATCAGAGATGACCGGGTAAATGTGCGTTTGTTCCGGCATAATTACAAGGAGTAATATTTGTACAAATCGAACTTCATATGAACCATGCGCAGTTATCCTTGGCGACTGCAGATGGAGTGTGCGCAGTAGCTCCGATTCGAGAGAAGGATCAATAGTCCATAAAATGCCTCCTCGGGCTCATACAGCGCCAACTTGAACCGAGCTGGTGACTGACCCCACCGCCAGGTTCCTCTGCGAATGCACAAGGTTCATGATTGGTAGAATGACAGGGCAAGATGCATGCCTTCATCTAAAAACTGGTCCTGTTCTAAGTGTCCGAAAATGCACCTTTGATGCTCCTAGCCCAGGTCCTGTGCTTGTGTCCACCGGTCAAAATTCTCAAATATGCCTTTAGAGAGCCGTCAAGCGATAACGTTACTCGACTGCGTTGCAGATGTTCTTTTTTTTCTCTGGCGGATAGTTGAACTTGAATGGGAATTGGCTCATCTTACGAATCGCATGGATGCTCCAGAAGACGAACCCAATACCGACGATGCTATGAGACAGGGTGACGAATGCCTGAGAAAGTCCAGGCTGCAGAGGTTGATGAGTCAATGATGACGCATTTACGATCGCAATCAGATCACCAATGCACACATTGGAGAGTGTGTATCGGACTTACATACTGGAGGACTAGACCCGTCCCTGCTTCAAGCAACAAAACCCGAATTCTGTGGTGTTCGGATCTGAGTAAAGTGCCGTCACAACTCACGAGACGCCCATTGACTCGAGAACATGGGCTTCCAGCCTGAGAATTACGAAGATGGAAACAATCGCTAGCACGGCGCTGGGAAAGAATCCCTGCCTCAAGACCACATGATAAGCTCGATCAAAAAAAAAAAAACTTGATGACAGGGTATGATGGCAATACCATCCCTGAGTCATGATCCCTCGTCCAGTTCGTGATCAGTTCAAACGCATCATGATTTGCTTGCGCGTTCTGGAACCTCAATTTATTGCCCTAGTGGCTCAGCGTGCTCGCTGTTAAAACGCCTTTCAGGCCTGTGAGTCAGGCTGGAGCGAGCGCTAGTCAGATTCTAGCTTATTATTTGCCCAATTTTACTAAACACACACTAGATATCACAGTTCGCCCGGGCGAAACAACCATAGAGCAGATCAGGTCGAAGCAACGTGCTGCTACGTGCAGCGCACAATTATGTTGACGCATCAGGGCTTGAGGGACACAACAGTGTGCCAAGTTTTAGCTGTCACTAAGGGATTGTCTGGTAAGATGTTCCTCGCGTTCTACGGTGTGTGGAGCTGATGGCGCTATAGCATGTAGCAAGAAAAAGAGCTGGCAAAAATCTCATCCTCCCTTGTTCTAGTGAACCACATTCAGATTTCCAACTCAAGTACGTCTTGTAGCTTGCAGTGTTTACGAGCAATGCATACACTCCCTCTTCCACTACCACCACGACGCACCCTTCTATGATACACGTGCACATCCGAGGCAGCGGGTCCATCGCCACGCATTTCCTGGCCGATCGAGTACCCTATAGGCCTGACACACTTCAGCATCACATGGGTTACCGTAGCACCGTCCTATCGGCGGGGTCGTCATGTACGGACGTTGTATACAATCATGAAGCACAGCGGAACGCGGCGATTACACTTGGGAAGCAAAACCCGACCTGACACACTGGCCTCTGTCACGCACGACTAGGACCGGCAATGAGCATCTCCCTATCCACCATTTCTATTTCCTCACCCCGTTCTGTCCCCTCGTGTTCCCAAGAGTGCGTGAACAGGAACGTGCCCCCTTCATCACGGTTACTATCCATTGATGTGAAAGGGGATGGTGTGCTAGTGTAGTTTGCACGTCTGTTCGGAAGGCGGGTATATAGCTTCCGCATAGTCAAGATGAGTCGGGGGGCTAGTGTGAATGCGGGTACAACTTGCAGTATCGGATTCAGTATGCTCCACCATGCTGCATCCGATAGCATGTTTGGCCCAAAATTCAGTAGATTCATGGTTGTGTAAGACAGGATTCTTTCCATAGTAATCCACCATTAGCCTATTTGTATGGTAGAAGAAACGGAAAATAAGATGTGAACATACGCAATAAAGTAGAACATGCCTTCCCTCGTGAGAAGGGTCATGTATCGGCCCGGCTCGAATCGCTTTGTTGCTCTATATATTTGAAGCGACTGCCTGATAAATAGAATAGCTTCCAGCAGACACATCAATCCACCGAGAATGACCTGGACGATGTATAGAGTGACCTCGGTCCACACTGTCGGCGCGGAAATAATAGCTTGCATCGCACAAAATGAAAAATCAAGGAGTTCAATGACTGGTGCTATGTGATTGGGAGAACAGCGGATATTTCATTAGGTAGTGTTATAACATGAAGCTTGTTTCACATACTTGTTGACTCCGCTGCATTGAGCATGACACATCCAACTAGAAAGAGGATGACCTCAATAGTGTAGAGCATCAAGAGAGGGCAGAGGATGGACTTTGATTTCTTGTACAATATCCAGACCCGCAGGATCATCGCCACTGCATCTACCAGTGTGATTTATCTCGCTGGAAGTGAAAGTGAAATCTTACTATCTGCAGCACTGATACAAATGAAGAGAGGCCATATTGCAAATACACTGAGAATCCTGCCTTCAAAATGACCTTTAGTAGAGTGCATATCTGGACCTTAAATGAGTGTGCTCACAACTGTTGAGATGTGATTAGTTGGTGAAAAAATAAGATTGATCAGCAAAACAAGCAGTATGAACACATACGCCTATCGGTGGGTGGAAATTTTCAGTGTTTTACGTTGATCATCATCAACATAAGAATCACCTTTGTGAGGCTGGGCAGCAAGGAACTCGCCACTTTGATCAAACTGGATTAGTTCGCCAAGTCGAAATTTCAAGGGAAACACACTGATGGCAAGGATTCTAGTAAACTGATCAGAACCAATTGATATGTGCAGTAACACATAGACATACATAATATAACACAACCCGGAAAAACGGGCCTGGGGGTTAACGGCTGTTGGCCCAGCATAGCATCATGGGATGGCAAGCATACACACCAGAACATAGAGTGTAGACCATCGTGTCCACGGATTGTTCTGCAGCCTTATCAGAATATAAGGCTTTCCTGCGAAAAGTGACTACTCACCCAGATATATTCTATCTACAAAGATTGTCAGCCTGGAAAATTCCTGCG
This sequence comes from Hemileccinum rubropunctum, assembly GCA_038089535.1. Lineage (NCBI taxonomy): Eukaryota > Fungi > Basidiomycota > Agaricomycetes > Boletales > Boletaceae > Hemileccinum > Hemileccinum rubropunctum. The sequence continues at coordinate 19,848 of JBBPLC010000047.1, forward strand.
TCTCGTACTAATGGACAATGGGCATACCTCATCCGGAAGTGTAAGTACTGGTAATGTTGAAGTTTACCGAGCATGAGACAATACACATAACCACATGGTACTTACCCCAATCATATCCGACGGCAGTGAGAGTCACAACTAGGAAGGACAATGAGATCGTTGGATGCAATGCCAAGGGTGAACAACCATACGACTCGCGTAGTCGTTCAGCTGAGTTGCTGTTATTTCCTGCTGCAGGATGGAAGCCATGAATTCGAGATAGCACAAAATAAGCGGACACAGTGAAGAACGACAAGACGGAATTACAGAGATGAACTGCTCTTATACATAGTTAAGCCTGAGGTCTCGGGGTGGGTCAGGAAGTTATGTAAGAGAGCGGTGGTCATCTTGTGATATGCTGTAGGCCACCGGAAGAATTTGATTACCCGCACCGGCCATGAGGAGGAAGCAGAAGCATCTGATAGATAAGTATTGCAACTAGCATGGGTGAATGGTATACCCTTAGATGACGTCCCCAGTACGCAGTTATCCAGAGAATAATCGATATAACTGTGGATGACCGGAATATATCTGTCAAATCCTCAAAGAGCAGACAAAAATAGATATAGACGCTTGGATTATGTTCCACTGCACTTAACGAACAGATTCGAGTTCGCGGGATCGGACTCAGAGAACCGGGGGAAAGAAGCATCTCTATCTCGCCTGTTTGTCCTACAGAGTTTCTAGTTCCAGATTGGCGTCAGGTTGTCATTTTTATAAAGAGAGGACTGCATAAACTTGAACTTGAACCCGCGGAGAGCCTCGAGTGTGGTTATGTAACAATATGCTCGTCACGGTTCTGCCCAACATGTGGAAACCTGCTGGTAGTTTCATCAGCGACGGGTCGCAAGTTGCAACAAATCTGCCCCTACGAATTTCCAATATCAAACTTGAAGCAGGTGCGTGACCATGCATCCCACGCGCTCCTGATATCAGTTTGCCAACAAAGATCACGCAAATGACCTAATGAAGCGCAAAGTTGAAGAAGTGGACGATGCTACTGGGTGGCAATGAGGGTGAACACGCCGATGCGACAGACGGTGTGTTTCTTCTGGCTTCAGGATCCTCACGCTCACGACTCAGCGTGTCCAAGTTTCTCATGCTCTTGGCACTGCGTGTGATATATACTGTATACAACCATTAGAGAGCGTATTTCTACCAACTGCACATTAGGTCTGCAGATGAACCCGTACTACCCAGGTACTTGTGGTCGAAAAAAATGACAGCGTCATCGCGGTTTTCACCTTGTCGACAGACAGATGTGGCAGAACATCAAACTCTGAACTTGAAGGAGAAGATGGTGGGTGAGTCAGCAGCTGACCTCATTTGCTCCATGGGTCTGCTTTCAACAATCGCCATATCCTTTGAGCAGAGTCAGACTTGGGTTAGCACCAACGTTGATGCGCGTTCCTCGCTACATAGTCATATGGCCGTGACCAAGGAGAAGTCGTCTCTTGCCAATATCATGATATCCCTTGATACATGAGGCTCTGAATTTGATCCACGGTCACTCGGGCTGTAATCTAACCTAACAACATCACATAGGTTACTGTAGCATTATCCTATCAGTGGAGTCGTCACATATGGACATTGTATACAATAAATAACATCATGAAACAGTGGAACGCAGCGATTACACTTGGGAAGTAAAACCCGACCTGACACACTGGCCTCTGTCACGCACGACTAGGACCGGCAATGGGCATCTCCCTATCCACCATTTCTATTTCTTCGCCCTGTTCTGTTCCCTCATGTTCCCAAGAGTGCGTGAACAGGAACGTGCCCCCTTCATCACGGTTACTATCCATTGATGTGAAGGGGGACGGTGTGCTAGTGTGGCTTTCGCGTCTGCTCGGAACGCGAGCATATAGTTTCCGCATAGTCAAGACGAGTCGGGGGGCGAGAGTGAATGCGGGTACAACTTGTAGTATCGGAAATATGCACCACCACCATACTATTTCGTCCGATGTGATGTTTGATACGTAATTCAGCAGATTCGTCACTGTATATGACAGGATCCTATCCATAGTGATTCAGCATTAGCCTTGGCATGGTGGAAGAAATGGAAGATAAGACATGAACATACGCAAGAAAGTAAAACATGCCTTCTCTCGTGAGAAGGGTCATATATCGACCCGGTTCGAATCGCTTTGTGGCTCTGTACATTTGAAGTGACTGCCTGGAAAACTGAATAGCTTCCAGTAGACACATCAATCCGCCGAGAATGAGCTGGACAATGTACGTAGTGATTTCGATCCACTGTGACCGTAGGGAAGCTGGAATAGATATTGCGCAAACTGAATAATCAAGGATTTGAACTTCGGAGAATCGCGCTATGTGATTGGGAGAACAGTGGATACCCTATTACGTAGTGTTCATAATATGAAGCTTTGTTTCAGATACCTGTTGATTCTGCTGTGTTGAACATGACACACCAAACTAGAAAGAGGGCGACTTCTATGGTGTAGAACATCGTGAGGGTACAAAGGATGAACTTTGATTTCTTGCACAACATCCAAACACGGAAGACCACCGCCACTGCAACTACAAGTGTGATTTATATCGCTGGAAGTGAGAGTGAAACCTTACTATCTGCGGCACTAATGGAAATGAACAGAGCCCATGTTGCAAACATATAGAGAATTTTGCCTTAAAAACGTCCTTCAGTAGAGTATCTGAACATTGAACAAATGTACTTACAACTGTTGAAATGATTAGTTGGTGAGAAATGAGATCGGTCAGTAAAACAAGCAGTATGAACACATACGCCTATCAGTGGGTGGATTTTTCAGTGTTTTCGTTGATCAGCAGGAGCATAAGAATCACGATTATAGGATCAGGCAAGAAAGAACTCCCCACATTGTCAAGCTGGATCAGCTCACCAAGTCAGAATTTCAAGGGGTAGACATACTGATGGATATAATTCTAGAAAACTGATCGGGATCAATTGATGTGCTGCAGTACACGTGGACATACATAATATAACACAGCCCGGAATAACGAGCCTAGAACTGTTGTCCTAGCGTGGCATCACGAGGATGACGAGGGTACACACCAAAACGTAGAGTGTAGACCATCCTGACTATGGTTTTTTCTGCAGCAAAATCAGAAAATGACCTTTCCCTGGGAAACGTGACTGCTCACCCAGATGTACTCCATCTACTCCATCTACAAAGGTCGTCAGCCAAGGCAAATTCCTATGTATCGTGCCAACAGATATTTGGCGTACCTCATCCAGGAATGTAAGTACTAGCAACATTGAAGTTCAGTAGGCATCAAGTAATATATACACATGTTACTTACCCCAATCATATCCGACGGCGGTGAGTATCGCGACTAAGAAGGACAGTGAGATCGTGTGATGCAATGTCTATGGGTCAACAAGCATACGACTTGTATAGTCATTCAGCTGAATGATTGCGATTTCCTGCTGCAGGGCTGAAGCCATCAGCTCGACAAAGTATGCTGACACACTGAAGCTGGCACTGAACGACAGACGGAATTTCAGAGACTCACCGGCGCTCTTGTAGCTAAGGTTGGGTCAGGAAATTATGTAAGATAGTGATGGTCATCCTGTGGTGATATATTGAATGCATGTACACCACCCGAAGAATTTGATAGGGCATTTCACCCATGAGGAGGAAGCATATTAAGGAGTCATTTGACGATACCACAGCCAGCATGGGTGAATGGCATAATAGATGTCATCTCCGATACGCAGTTATCCAGAGAATGGTCGATATGACTGTGGATGTGACCGGAAGATGTCTGTCAAAGCCTCAAAGAGCTTGAAATGGCGCAAGAGCTAGTACCCTGAGTAGACGCGTACACTAACTTGAAATGATTATTAACGCCGACCGCCACGGCGGGGTGATTATATAATAACCTACGTAATGCCCTTCTGCCCGGCATGTGCAAACCTGCTAGTGATATTCAGACAGGTTACAACAAATGGGCGTGTAATACCTGCCCGTACGAATTTCCGATATCAATGCAGGTGTGTCCCACACGCTCCTGATGAAGTTTTCCAACGAAGATCCCGGGCCCGCAATGAAGTGGAGGACGTGTAGGGTGGCGACGAGATGTGGAAACGCGCCGATGCGACAGACGGTGTGTCCCTGCAAGTTCTTCACGGCTCAGGGGTCCCTCACGCTCTCGGCAGTGGCGTGTGATAAATGCAACCATCGGAGAGCGTATTTCTACCAGCTACACATTAGGTCTTCAGGATAATCGTCCAAGATCTAATACGCGAGTCTACCGTATCACAGGTTCTGTTCTTTGCGCGCTGAGATCTGATCCCACTCCTTTTTTCCAGATACGCTGATTGTGGATACCAATGGCGAGAAAACTAATAATACTATCTCAGGGCCCAGGTACTTACGTTTGAGCATCATCAAGAAGCAAAGAGGTGATCCAGCAGCTGACTCGTGTATTAATGCCAACCCATGGGGCCTGCGCTCGACGATTGCCGTCTCCATCGAGCGGAGTGAGACTCGGACTGGCAGCGCCAAGGCTGATGTGCGTTCCTCGCTACATAGTCATATGATCGTGACCAAGGAGAAGTCGTCTCTTTCCAATACATCCCTTGATGCGCGAGGCTCCGAGTTCGATCGAACGTCACTCAGGCTGTAAAGAACAGCACGAGGTTGCGGGCCATCTCAGTTCGCAGTACTGGGGATATTGCTTGTCACGGTGCAAGTACAAGTTTAAAACCGCAAGAGCGCGTGGGTCATCATTACTTATTAAACAGTAGTAACCGGATCTAAAATAGCGACGAAACGCGTCGAAAACATTCAAGGTAGTCACACCAAGCTTCCATTCCACTGGCACCGTTATCGATCATTATCCTTCCTATCTCCTCCCCAACCCACTCAACTCCCATGCCAACATCTTCTGGAAATACGGAACGCTCCCAAGCGCCCACAACGCCCACGCTCTTACCGTCGTCGAGTCAATCGGACACCACCACCCCACCTGCCCCCGATATCTCATCCCCGTCACCGACAAAATCTGCTTCGTGAGCCTTATCACCTCGAGCGCACGAGCACGCCGCACCGCCGCGAACGCACCCAGAATCGTATCTGACTCAGAGGAGTGCACCTTCTGGATCGCAGAGGCACGCACGTGCCTCGTCAGTGCCTCCCCCAAGAAGACAGCGTCCCGCAAACCGAGGTTCATACCCTGCCCGCCTGCGGGGGAGTGAATGTGCGCAGCGTCGCCGATGAGGAGGACGATGCCGCCAACCCGAGTAAACGTCACATCCGCGATGGACGCATGGTTCCGGAAACGCGTGGAAGAGATGACGTCTTTGATGTGCGTCGGTTTCAGGTTGGGGTTCACGGCGGGGTCTGATGTGAGACGGTGTGACCCGAACCGGTCGACGAGACGCTGGAGGTATTCCTTGGGAGGCGAATGAGGAATTTCGCCGTCCTCCAAAGGCACCCCACAGCCGATGCGGTATATCCTCTCGGAAATGGAGACGTGCTTCTCAGCGGCGAGGGATTCGTTGAACGAATAGGGCAAGGGGAAGCAAAGGAAGAGACTGTCTTTAGATAATGTGATGGTCGACGCGAGGTCATCTGCATTGGCGGTGTCCAGAGTGACATCTGCAAGAACCATTTGAGCGAGGTTGTTGTGCGCTTCTTCCTCCGGATCTGCAATCGTTGGATCAGAAAAGCCGACCCTAGCCATCGTTCGGACCTGCACGTCGTGAGATGGTATTCAGACACAACGAATCCAAAATAGGTCTTACCGCAGAGTGCGCCCCATCTGCGCCGATCACATACTTTGCGGTGACGACTCTACCATCTTCAAAAGTGACATCACTAAGCTGTGAATTCTCCCGATTCGCACTCAACCCGACCACCTTCAGGGGTCGACGAACGACGACACCAAAGCCGGCCAGTTTCTTCTCGAGTATCCGTTCGGTGACATTTTGAGTGATGATGAGAACGTACGGGTGACGCGTGTGCGTCGCGAGACTTTCGATGTGGGCACTGATAAGCCTCGTTGAGCGTGTTTGCACGTTGAACGATGTGCATTTAATCCCCTGTGACACGATGTCCTCTCCGCAACCTATCGTGTCTAATGCCTGTACGAGGTTTAGAACGAGACGAAGATGAACATCAGGGACGACTTACTTCCAGGGTCGCAGCGTGGATCACGACGGCTCGCGAGATGTTCTCCCCCTGGGATAGGGCGTCTACGATGATAAAATCATGAAAGCCATGGTGGAGGAGAGATAGCGCGGCGGCAAGTCCTGTAGGACCAGCACCTACGATGAGAACAGTGGTTTGATCAGGTAGAGACATGTATAGTATAAGTTAGCGTATGAGGTGAAGTATGCCAGTGAGGACGCCATGAACGCCGTGCGGCCTTTTATGCATTGTCGTAGCCCTTTGCGGTCACCGTTGGGAGCCGTAGCGTCATGAGCACCAAAGGTGCTGAGTCGAATCCGCTGGATCGGAACCGGGTCCGGATGTCGGTATCGGTGTTGGTGTCGGTCAGATTTGATCGGCTTCCAAGTTGAGGTTGGCCAGACATCGTAGGCCCGCCTTCTAATCGTGTCTTACAAGTACACCATCCCGATCGAACGTAGCAGCGTTTCTTGAAGGTGGACTAACTTGGATAATTGAGTTGCCAGTGATTACGCACCAAAGAATGTTCTGTGCTGCCAACGCTATCCATTAGGAATGGAATGAGATCAAGAGCTAACCATCGCACCGCATCGGCATCGGGAGAACGCGGGTACACGAGAGGCTCGGACGAGACCCGACGTTTGATGATCCAATATGATTCAATTGCAAACTTCACGTACATCCGGCTGCTTGGTTTGTGCTAGTGCCGCGGCAGTATTCAAGTTGTGAATCACTTTCCGGACCAAGACGGCGCAGCTTCGAGTTGTACTCAATTACGTTGAAGTTGTCCATTTCAAGTTGTTCTTGCACCAATCGTGACCGAATGTTCCGATCAACAAAGGGCCTACAACTCCTCCGCGATGCTCCTTGCGCATCGGCAGGACACGGGTGCGTTCAAAACCCATATGCGGGGCGCTACGCAGGCCTGAGCTACCGGTCACTCGGATACCCCAACTTACCTGGTGGTGAAAGCATGAGTCAGATTCGAGTCGTAATGATCCGTCAGTGCTGGTCCAACTTGAAAGTCCCAAGGTGGTAGTGGTAGCTCCGGTTCAGATTCGGTGACAAGGCCGAATCGGTGACAAGGTCACGATAGCCTGACTCCCATACACCCACTGGCAGAAGCAGGTCGCATAAGTCTATGCAAGACCCAACTTGAACAATACATACTACTATGATATGTATACACTACAAGTCGACGCTAAGATGTACAAAAACATGATATCGATATCGATGCATTATGCAGCAACTTATAATCTCTTCCTCTACTAGATCATACATACCCCCACCTCAATGCATCAATGCCCGCTCCCCACTGCCATTGGCATTGGCATTCCCCCCTGCCCCCGTCTCATCCAATAACAAGATACAAAACGCAGTGACGAGGTACACCACCACGCTCGCATACACCGGAAAGGACCGGTTGATAAACAGGAGCGTCCCGCCCAATAGCGGCGCGATCATCCCACCTCTGTTTTCGCAAGCACTGAGAAGACATCTAAGTGAGAGGAGAGGGATGACATACATGCGTGACAGCGCCGACGCAATCCCACACGCCGTTCCGCGCACCTTGGTACCGAATATCTCGGGAGTCCACCTAGCACGACATCCCTCCCGTTCAGTGACTATGCCACATGCGGAAAGAGAGACACTCACCCGTACAACACAGCATACATCGTCTACCCCACCCGAATCGGTAAACCTCTCACAAACAAGCATTATCGAACATGACTCACTGTAGCGCTCAGACTGATTCCCACCGAACTGATGCGAACCAAAAGTGGACTTTGCACGAGGACAAACGCAAGGCAGAAAAAGGCCGTTAGGAGTGTCATCGCTGCCAACGAACGCCGTCGGCCGAGTGCACTTTCAACCATGAATGCCCCAAGCTATGTACGTCCGTGCGTCAGCATCGAAAAGACAATTGGGAGAGACGACGTACAAGCGCACCCGGACATCCGCCCAACGTGAAAATGACCACGTCCCACAGATTATCCTCAAGCGATTTCGGTGCCGAATCCCCTCCTCTAGACCCCGTCTCTAGCAGTTTTGGATAGTACACGTTGAACATCGTGTAAGCTGGTGCGATCGTGAGTTTGTGGACAACCCCAATTTTGTCGCGCGTGACGTACCGAGTGACATAAACAACCATACGATCCAGACCAACAATGTTGTCCAGTACCACTCGGGGGTGAGTACCATTCCCACGCGATCAAGCCATGCGATCAAGGGTCGCCTAATCCACCTGGGAAGCACACCCCCAAATCGCTTGCCGAGTTCGACTGAAGCAACCGAGGAGGCTCGGGATCGGCGCGGTTGTGGAGAACGGTAACGTGCATGCGGTAGTCCCGAGTGACGCTTCGTCTCGTCATGCAGTGCGTCTGGACGGGAGGACGACGGCCTGCTTCCAATGGTAACAACACTCAGTCTCCGTGGGGGGTATTCCTCGACGGGCGTCACAAATGAATGTGAATCGAGTGAATTGGGAGAGTCATCTGTCGATTGGTAGTCTTTCACGCCTTCGTCCCTCGGTGCGTCTGTTGACGCATCGTTGCTTGCTGTACGCCCGTCGATCTCGCGATTAGGACGCGTCTCTTGTGTGGAAGGAAGGAAAGGTTCGCGCTCGTCGGACCCAGTTGATGGGGGCCGAAGTTCAGGATGTGGTCGTCGGTCATCTACATCTTCGAGATCTATGGTGATGTCGGATCCGTTGAATCGAGAAATGAGCTGTAGCGACTCTAGAGCTTCTTGATGTCGACCGGCATGGACGAGATAGCGTGGGGATTCGTGCAACCGGAAAAATAGAATACGAGCGAGGAACATGGACAGAGTCTGTAGATGTAAATGGACGCGAATATTTAGCGCGACAGACGCTACTTACGATGAGGCCAAGACGGACGAGAACAGACTGCCAGCCAGTATTATCGATAGAGGGTTCGCAAGGTTGGTCTGGTGAACAGGAATGTCCGGGAAGAACGAAAAGAGCAACGAGTGCGGAAAGGACAGATCCGAAAGAGAAGAATACAGAGAGAGCAGTAACCAAGTACTGTTTTCCCTTTGGCATGTGCTCGAGAAGAAGTGTGCCATCTGTGGGCATGGAACCCTGCACGAGATGATAAGCGAACATGCGACATGAAATGAGGGTGCAAACTTACGCCGACGGCACTGCCAAGAAAGAATAAGAGTACGCAAAGGCTCCAAAATGAATTGGCAAAGGAAGCAAGAATGCCAAACAAGGCAGTGAAGAAGAGGGTCGCGTTGAAGGCGGCACTTCGACCCACAAGGTCGGAACAGGTACCCCAGCCAACAGCACCGACCATCATGCCCGCAAACATGGACGATGACAGTGCCCCGATGTAATTGTCGGGAACTGCAAGTATTAGTGGGGAAAGAGGTAGTTATGCTGAGGGTGATGGTGTACCTGAGTAGTGTTGCTGTACACGTGGGAGGATGATGGCGACAGCTTGAATCCACATCTGAGCGACAAGTCAAGGAGGCAGAGAGGTTTGTTGTGATACACTTACATTGTCTGCCATCCAGCCTAGAGAGCGTGTGCGGCGATAGAAGCATAGCTATGAGAACGATATGATCAGAAATGGCAAGATTAATACTGACCGAATCCACACAGTGAGAGTAGTGCCCATTGGTAACTCCCTGGAGTGCCAGACCAGAGGTGAGGAAGAGAGAGGACGATGGGCAAGGACGTACCCATTCCAATGCGGTCTATGACTTTGTCTAGAGGTGTTCTGTCGTCATATTCGAAGTCGTGAACGTATTCGTCGTCTGCGACTTCGATATCGTCGTGGTCATGCATGATGGAGTGAGTAGGAAAGAAAGGTCGGAGAAGGTGTGGTGGACCTAAATAACATCTGTCAGCGCTGTGTCACAGGACGTGAGAGAGAACATCGACAAATGCGGCAGAGTCTGAGACAGTATTTTCTAGTTCGCCACAACGTAGTAGCTTTCGTCGAGAGACAGCCGTCGGTCCAGTTCCGTTTTGTGCTACCGAGATTACATTTCAAACTGGTCCAGTATAGAACAACATCCGCCATCAAAGAAGCGATGTTACGAGTCATGTATAAGGTGGAAGATCCTCTAGCGAACCCCTCGGTGTGTTCAGTTTACCAACATGGGCGTCCAATCGCCAACCCCACTCATTAGCAGGCGACCACTTGAAAAAGTCACCACCAAAGTTGGCGGTAAAGGTGTTCTCCCCATCTATACCTATCGCAACATACACATCGCGATCATTACCGAGATACAGTCCTTTGAATGCATCTGGTACGAGACGTTGACCGTTGAACGTGAAAAAGAGAGTGCCGCCATGAGCAAACTCGTAACCGCATCCGATGGTGTCTCCTACACCCGGAGGTCGACCCCCGATGGCATCCCAGTAACCAGACTCTTGCCCTCCGTCCGAATTCTCGTAAAACTTGCGCATGTCATCCAGATGGAGTGCAGCACTCAGCCTATGCCACCCCGGCAGTCGAAAGTGCGGGTAGGGTCTGCAGACGGTTCCTATGCAGGGACGGCGTTGAGTGATGGATACAAGCCTAGTCAAGTGCCCTACCTATTGCAATGACCCCATTCATTTTCTGGATGGTCAACTCAAAGTATACACCCCCATCGCGTGTTGGTGGACGGTAGTAGAGACCGCAGATGAAGGGCAGATTGCTGGTCAAGCAGCAGTCCTTGCAATCCTTGGTCGTCTCGACTCGCGTGACGATGCCCGTACCGCGAAATTTGCTCTGGTTGTGTATCGTACCTTGAAAGGTCTGTCGCTGCGTATAAGATGCGTCGGTGAGGTGGAACTCGAGTCCCCATGCATGACAACCTTCGCTAGCGATCCTGTCGATGTCGCTGGATGGCAGTAATCTAGATGGCTTGACACCATTCTGTGAGCAAAAGTGGTCCGCTCTGTCGCAATCTTCCTCTGATGCTTCATTGAACCGTCCATAAACATGAGATGGCTCTGGCGCGGATGTCCACGCAGGCGGTGGTCGTTCATCAGCGTGTCTTCTAAACCAGCTCATCGTCGTCGTCTTCCTCCAGTATGATTCACGTGATCCTGCGCTTGTTCCCTTTCATCCACCATGTCCACCACCATCTCTGGATACGCAACCCCACTCTCCTCCTCCTCCTCCTCGACATCCCTCTCCAAACCACCCCCAAAACCAAAACCAGTCAACGTCTTCTCCAACGACGGCTCCTTCCTCGAACGCTTCCAACGCCTCAAACAGGTAAGTCACACTCGCCCACCCCACACACAACCCCAGTTCTTCTCCCCAAAACAGGAGGAACAAGACAGACGCAAAACCGAAGAAGCCCTCGCAAAGTCAGTCCCAGTCCACACGACCCTCTCCCGCCTTGTCTCTCTAATCACATCGTACCGAAATCCATTCAGCAAGAAACATTTCGCAGACAGATTTGTACGTCACATCGTAGCTCTACGGAAGGTCCCCCCGGCTCATCCGACGCACAGAAAAATCGGGGCAAGCGTCCGCCTCCACCTGATTCCTCTTGCACAGTAACAAGCACAGATCTCGATCCCAACCCCGCAAAGAAACCTAAACTGGTCGATAATGATGATGATGCGCCACAAGGTCTGTCCTCTCACTCGTTCCTGTTCCTTACGTCTTGTCGATCCCAATCTTGGATTCAGAATACCAGAAACGGACGGGGGATCATGTAGGTCGCTCGCCCAAAGATACCGGTACCTACCGCAAGTGATCGTATCTCCTCGATGCCGCAAACTACCACAGTAAGCGGCCTCCTTGTTTTCATCCCACGTTATGCATCCAGGACGGGTGAGCGAAAACATGGATAGGTACCGAGTCACCTGCCCTTGCGCAACTGTTGTCCGCGTGCTTTCATGTAACCCAATCACCCACCTAATCCTAATCAAATTGTCTTATACGTGTATCAAAGAGTACAGACGTAAGGTTTCCCAGAAACACGAATACATAATCGTATGTGCAGACGAGAGAGCTGTTCGAACAACAGAAAGAAACTAGTATACAGCAGCGTTCCGATAGCGCGCATACATATAAATATCATGCTTCGAGTACCCTGTACACCTATCCAAACCAGGTTAGTCCCCCAACCCAAAAGAAACAGGAAAGCACCGCTCACCTTGACCTGCCCATTCTTCAAGTCATCCAACCGATAACTAACAATCTCCACCGTCTGCGTCGCCCTCGGTGTCAGCACACCGTTCTTCACGCGGGCCAGCCGTCTAAAGACGGACAGACTCACCTGTTGTCCGACGTGTTGGTTAGCCTGCCACACTCTCACCTTGCTCTTCTTCCCGTCAAACTCGCTCACGATCCCCACCAACGGACCACCCGTCCCCGCCTCCACACCCGCGATCTGCGTATACGCATGCAGACCCTTGTGCCCCTTGAACTTGGCATCCCAAAACGCAATCACATCACCGGGTAGAATATCCGAGACGCGTCGCTGCACCGCGTTGCCCGTCTGCGTATACACCCCGTATCCCCACTCGCTCTCGCTCTCATCGTCCGAGACGACGTTGGGCGGAGGACGCACCACGCCGGGTACCTGCGCCAACACTGCACGCACGAACCCCGCATACGAGCCGTCCCCGACGAGCGCACGCTTCGATTTCTCAAACAGTGTCGTCGCAGCATCGATCACTTGGACCCCCACCTTGCCCCAAATCGCCATCAACTCGTCCGTCGTCAGCTCTCGTGGCTGTTGCTGTTGGTGCGGATCGATACTCCTCGAACCCAAGGTCGACGAAGACAACAACCCAGCCTTGCCCGACGTCCGTCGAGAACTCGAACTCGGCAGCGAAGAAGAAGACAAGATGGGCGGCGGAACATGTACCGCTGTCGAATCCTCCGACCACCCCGACGACGCCAGCTCCGACCCCTCTCCAAACTCGGGGCCTTGCGGAATCGACGCTAGTTCCCACTGCGCACTGCTGGTCAGCGCCTCTGGAGGATCGATCGCAGACGGCGGAGGTGGTGGCGGCAACGGAATCGGGCGCGCGGGTCCACCACGTGTCGGTTTTCGACGTAGGGGAGGCGCGTCTTCCTCATCAGGATACTCGGCTTCGACCATGACATACTCGGACTGTGGGCGACCCGACACCGTGGGCGGACGCGTCTCGTCCAGCGACGCGTGTCTCGAACTCGACGTAGACACAGACCCCGCCGTCGCACTCGGTCGCCTGGCCAACAACGCCGCCGGAATAGTCGGAATCGGAGGTCGACCGGGGGGAGGTGAGCGTGACGTCATACGTGGCGGTGGAGTTGGCAGCGCCTCTGCAGAGCGAGGCGTCTTCGAGGTGACCACGTCCTCTCCCTCGGACGTCAACGGTGCTTCTGCATCCGAATAACGCACCTCCTCCATCTCGCTCTCCTCTGCCTCGACTCGCACGCCATCGTCAGACGTCGAACGACTACTGTCTCTTCCAGCTGAGTCCGGTTCCCGTTCGACATGTACCTCGATCGTCGGTGGTGGTTTCCGAGTTGGAGGGGGTCGCTGCGGAGGCGCGGGAACAGGAACAGGCGGCATCGCGTCCTCGTTCTCGCTATCCTCCTGCCTCTGCACGACTCGTCTCGTCGTCGCAGGCGGTAACCCCGCAGCAGGAGGCAGCATCCCGAGTCGCATACCCCCCATCCCCGCCAACTTGGCCGCGATTCGCCGTTTCCTCGCCACCTCGTCCTCTTCTTCCTCCTCTCGAGCGTCCTCTTCCTCCCTTTCTTCCGATTCCGTCTCATCGGGAGGGATTGACGTCGGTGGGGGTGCCGCCGGCAGAGGAGGTCTCGAGAGCGGGTTCATCGGCGGCGGTGCCCCGAATCGGATGCCGCCCAGGCGCGCCATCCGTTCCGCGATCGCGCGACGACGCACAGACGCTTCGTCCTCTAGACTCTCCAGCTGAGGCGTCGCATTTCCTGACGTTTCGTCCTCTATAACGTATTCTGCTCGATATTGAGGTCAAAACTAAGGCCTGACTTGCAACGTGCTCACACACCTTTGTCCTGCTCCTCTGACGATGTCGGTTCCTGTACGACAATGGTCGTGATGATCGGGGGCGTAGCGGGTCGGTGGTTGACCGGTCGAGGCGACGTCGGCATCGGTGGTGGGTCTGCCAAAGCATCTGTCACGCGCACACTCGTGCGTCTCGGGGGTGGCGGCATGGACCGCCTCGGAGGAGGCGACGGTGCATCCTCTGTCATCGAACCTGTCCGGGCAACACGAGCGATCAGACAAGTGCACTCTTCACGCCTTGACGCTTACCACTCCTGCCGGGCGGTGGAACGGGTCGAGGCGGCATATCCGGCGACGCCGGGCGCTCCTCTTCGTCCACCTTCAGCGCATGCAAAGGTATCTTTGGCGGTGGCGAGAGGGAGGGAGAAGATGGCGGAGTGGGTTTGGACCGAAGGTTGACTGGCGGTGGTGGTATGGGCCGGGTAACGCGTGGGGGTGGCATTTCATTCCCTTCCGCCTCGTCCCTTGACGTGTCTTTCTCGATCTCGGCTGTCGCACTACGTGTTGATACGTCGTCTGCATCTGAGCCATCTCCTTGTCGTCTGTCCACTTCCGACGGAACTGTGCCTGATTCCTCGGTAGCCTCCGCTTGCTGCGTGGAAATGGTGCCTTGGTCTTGTTCGGCTACGACATGGGCTAAATGGTCACGATGTTTGATTGATTGCTCTTCAGGGAATTCTGGCGAAGGCAGTGTATGCCCGACATGAACGTTACTTTGCTCCTCGGTGTACGACCCGACTGCATGCTCGCCTGTCGCCAAAACAAAGGGGAGAAAAGGGAAGAGACTACATTAATACCCAGCTCCTACGACACGATACATGACAAAGAAAAAGGGGAGGGAAAGAGAAATCAAAATTCACCATCGCGATGAGCTGATACTTGTTCATCCTCGTCGAGCTTGCCGTCGTCTTGGTCAGTCTCGAAGTGTGGCTTAGCAGCGTCGAGTTCGATCGAGTGAGCTGCAAAGGGTCTTGGTGGTGGAGGGATGGTCTCCCCGTATTCCTCTGTATCCACATTGACTTCGTCTTCAACATCGAGTAGTTCTTCAGGCCGCGCGGGGGCCGGCTCGTCGAATGATGACCGCTGTGGGATTGAGGGCGGACCAGCAAGTGGGTTGATTGCGCCCATCTGTACTAATTTGGCTGCGACGCGATGACGACGTGCTTCCTCATCTTCTTCCTCTACATCGGCGATCTCGGAAGGCTGTTCAGAAGAAACTTGCTTATCATCAACGGTTGCGTGCGTGAGTTCCTCTTCAACATGGCTATCTGCACCCTCTACGAGCTCCTCTTCCGCTTCCTGTTTCTCAGGTTCCTTGGCGGGCTCGTGAAACACTTCGGTGAGAGCAGGAGGTTGTACCGTAAGTTGTTCGGCATTAACCGTGGTGTGAAAGTGTTCCTCAAAGGTCGCTTTAACGACGTCTGCTGCTTCGGCAATCTCCTGAGAATCTCTGGTGGTCAGGGACGAGTCATGAACGATGCAATTGACACTTGCGAGAGGCTGCTCATCAATTATAGCAGATGTTTGGACAGCCACACCCTCTGCTTCCTGAACGGGAGGCTCAGGAAGGGCAGTCGCGGGCGCACTCGTGACCGCTTTCTTGCGGGGAGGGGCGGGCCGACGTGGGCCTACTGGAACAGGCATCGAGACAGGAGCACGAATGGGCACGGGCGGTGGTGATTCGGGTTCATTCTTGGGCTCTGAGAATCGACGAGGTGAACAGATGATAACAACACAGAATGCCAAGAATACATGCCTGTTTCGGTCACAGGTTCGGGGGACACAGTGGCTAAGTCATGCGGGGGTGACGTTACCAAAACTACAAAGATGGCATGGTTAACAAAAGTAGATAAAGTGTCATCGATGATAGTACCTTGGCTCGATTCATTGAGAACCGTTTGCTGATCGACAGGTGCCTCTTCCTTGACCTCGTCTGCTGGTGGTGCAGGTTCAGATTTGCGTACGACAGGTTTAGGCGCAAAGATGGGGGGACGCATGCCGAATTTTGCACCACCCAGACGGGCCATACGAGCCGCGATGACGGCTCTGCGCTGTCTTTCCTCCTCTTCCGGGTCAGGATTCTCATGGTCGCCGTCTTGTGCAACAGGATCATCCTCGCGATTTGACGTTCCCTGGCTGTCAGGGGGCGGGCTAGCAGCAACACGAGGTGGAGGCGACCTCGAGGCATCACGGCCACTTGGATCTACGGCTGCGATGGCCTCGTTGGACTCGTCCCCTGAGGTAACCGGGGCAGGTACTGCTGGGGGTGGCTTCCACTTGGGTCGTTCTACGTTGGGCTTGGGTGCAACAGGGGGTGGAGGACCACCAAATGCACCCTTTCCCTGCAGGGCAGCCATGCGTTCCTTGAGGGAGCCACCACGACCGATGCTCTCTATCGCATCAGAGGCAGACATCCCGCCTGTAGTTGTGGGCTTGTGTTCACTGGACTGGGCATTGTCTGTTAAGGTGGGGGGCGATGGGGGCCTTGGTTTCCACTGGAGGCCACTTGGTTTTGGACGGGGCTGAGGGGGAGGAGGAGCACCCTTGTTCTCGAATGCAGCGATCCTATCACGGAGTGAGCCTGGCTTTGGTTTTGGTGGGGACGATTGATCAGACATGAGATGAGAGTTGAGTTGAAGGAGGGCGATGGGGCGTGCTCAACATGCTCGACATGCAGCTCATTTATTTCCCACGCTCATACTACTACTACTACTATTAGTTTTCTCGCCATTGATATCCACAACCAGCGCATCTGGAAAAAAAAAATAGTGAGAGATCAGAGTGCAAGGAGCAGAGCCTGTGATACCGATAGACTGTCGTGTGTTAGATCCCGGACGATGTGTAGACTATGGACGACGTACAAGTGGTCATGGGTTCATCTGCAGACCTAATTTGCAGCTGGTAGAAATACGCTCGCCGATGGTTGCATTTATCACACGTTGCTGTCAAAAGCATGAGGGACCACGAACGCGTTGAACCATGAGGAATGGACACACCGTCTGTCGCATCGGCGTGTTTCCACATCTCGTCGCCACCCAATACGTCGTCCACTTCTTTGCGCTTCATTCGCGTGCGTGAGGTCATCTGCAGGCCAGGGACCTTCGTTGGCAAATCTCATCAAGAGCGTGTGGGACACACCTGCTTTGATATCGGAAATTCGTACGGGCAGGTATTACACGCCCACTTATTGTAACCTGTCTCTGATGATATCACCAGTAGGTTTGCACATGTCGGGCAGAAGAGCATGTTGAACAAAAGTAGCAGTTGACGTGACAATGACTGCGAAACTTTACTAGTGAGTCCGAACGCTACGTCACTGGCATAGCCTCGCAGAATTACTGCTTGCCAAATAACTTTGTTGACGCTCACAGGCCCGTTTCAAAATGTCCTTGGCCCCTATGCACCTGCGTAAGCAATTCAGTTCAATGTCTATAAATTCTGGGTCCATGCACCCCCTAAAGATTTTCTCTCTTTCTGCTTCTTTACATTCTCGCCCATATCTTAGACTTCAAGGCTTTGAAAGCTCGAGCACCCCAGTGATACCTTGAGAAATACCCGCGTGATAATCCATTGCCAACTATCTGGCATCGGCGAGCACGATGTTCGTCCCCACCTCTGTCGTTGCTCGGAGCGATGGATCTGGTCCTCCAGCATGCAGACCATTTACATTCTACTCCAACGTGTGCATCGGCGATCTGATTGCGATCATAGGTGCGTCATTAATCTCTACTGCCGTCTCATACGTTCATCATCCGAGCTACCAGCCTGCAGCATCGCCGGTATTGGATTCGTCTTCTGGGGCATCCATGCGATTCGCAAGATGAGCCAGTTCCCCTTCAACTATCCGCCGGACAATAAAGGTACGCATCTTCCTTTCTTGTCGTTCACCCGATCACTGACCTTGTGCGTCCGCAGAGGAATTCAATGGGGAGGGCGAAAGGGTCGATCGCTACAATGTCCCATCGACCCTTGACAACTCGCCGTTTGCCCCGCACGGTAGTGTCCAGATACCTAGCCTTCCTGACCGCGTACAGACTCGGTTGGCGCTGTCTGAGCCTGAAGTGGGGATTCACAGGCTATCGACCCCTATCTCGAATCAGGGCTTCTGCGGACAACGCCCCATGAACACGCCGCGCACACCTCTACCTGCAGGAGGGCGGTCTCGAAGGACAGTCACGCGCAGTTCTGGCCATCATGGATCGCTTCAGCGAAGTGAACGTTACGGTGAAAGGAACAGATATGGGGTGAATACAGAACACATCAGGAATGTCAGCCCATCGCGTGCGAGGGTTTCGCCACTTGGCAGGTCTGGCGGTGGTTATGGACATATGAATGGGGATCCCACGTATGGATACTCGTCAAAGTGATCTGATGCTGGAAACTTGCGGCCGTTTTCCCATAATGTGTCGTGACTGACACGGCCCATGGAGGTTGATAGTCTTATCTACGTAGTCCCAAGCTTGCGTGTATAATGCCATTAACAACTATATCTGTCCCTCCATGGGGTAATCTGAATCAAATTCTGAGTCATGAAGCCATCTTGGGCACAGTACGACATCGTGACCAAGCCAAATGGATGTGAAACGACGCCACTATGAACAGGTTGGATATAATGAGATTCCTTGGCAGCAATGGCAACGCTTTATAAGGGTTCGGATAGACGTTCGGATGAACTGAGCCGACAATTAGGGTTCCCGAACGTCATGCGACATCACCTGTCTCTGGTACTTGACACCAACCTATGGTATTGGCAACAGGACGGCAGCAACGTGAACTGTGGACCCCATTCACCGGTTGGTTCATGAACAATGTGAACAACAAACTTGATATGGCTAGGCTTTACATAATATCCATCATGATGCACTTGCAGCACTGGTAGTGGATCGGCAGCGTACCCTTGAACTGTAATATCATTATGGCCATGCCCTTGCCGGGAACGGCGACATAAAAGCTCTCCATCTGTGCCTGCGGAGGTACCTCACTCCCTTCCCAACCCAGAGGTATCCCTTGGTTTCGCTGCGATGCCCACTGGCAACCAATCTAGTCCCACCATTTCCTTCTTCTCCAAGCGAGAAGCGACCGGAGAGGTCCCTTTGTTTTCTCTTTCAGATTCTTAAGCTGATCCCTCAGACAGGGCGGCCTCATTACTGGAACGAATCCCGCAGAGTTTACAACTACAGATCCTTTGCGGTTATGGATCATTCAAGTCGGTGAGTAACCCGTACCAATATATTCTTCACTTCTTAATGCTGGATAGCTATTATCATCATCATGGCACAACTGCTCTCCCTTGGCCTTCGTCGGCTCAGACAACCAAAAGTCATTGCCGAGGTGCTCGGCGGTATTCTGCTAGGTACTTCAGCTATGTTACTCTCTTCGCATTGCTCAGCTGTGTTTCCACCAGGCCCAACTGCGTTCGGGAGGATACCAGGCTTCACCGACAGTATATTTCCTGCAGTATCCCTTCCATACCTGTCCCTCGTGGCCAACATTGGCCTCTGTTTGTTCCTTTTCATTGTTGGTCTCGAAATTGACATGGGCATCGTCAAGCGCAACGCACGCATGTCCATCATTGTATCCCTGGCTGGTATCGCCCTCCCCTTTGGTCTCGGCTCCTGCCTCTCCATCCCTTTATACCACCACTTCATCGACCCTTCCGTCCACTTCACCTACTTTATGCTTTTTACAGGTGTCGCATACTCCATTACCGCGTTCCCCGTCCTATGTCGTATCCTCACGGAACTCAAATTGCTCGATACACACGTCGGCATCATTGTCCTCTCCGCAGGCGTTGGTAACGACATTGTCGGGTGGACCTTGCTCGCACTGAGCGTGGCCCTTGTGAATGCCGGCTCCGGCTTGTCAGCATTATGGATCCTGCTCGTCTGCATCGCCTTCACCATCTTCCTCTTATTACCAGTCAAATTCGCCATGCGCTGGCTAGCCCGCAAGACAGGCAGCATAGACGACGGACCCACCATGTTTTACATGACCGTGGTCATGATTCTTGTATGGGCTTGCGCCTTCTTCACCGATAGTATCGGTGTGAACGCCATTTTTGGTGCGTTGAATGCTGTTCGGTGATATCTTCGTCTGATGGATTCGCAGGGGCGTTCCTTGCTGGGCTTGTCGTCCCACGAGAGGGTGGACTCGCCATAACTCTCACAGAAAAACTTGAAGACATGGTTTCGATCGTGTTCCTTCCACTTGTACGTATCCCATCATCGTCACATCAAGGTCCATTCTCACGTTTGTAAAGTATTTTACACTATCTGGCCTGAACACCAATCTGGGATTACTCGATAATGGTCGGCTACTTTAATGAACCCCTTTTTGATCGGAGCTGACTGTCTATCGCTAGGTATTACGTGGGCCTTCACTATCGCCATCATCGTTCTTTCTTTCTCCGGAAAGTTTGGGGGATGCACGATTGCGTCACGGGTAGCAGGCTACAGCTGGCGTGAATCAGGCACAGTGGGTGCACTGATGAGTTGTAAAGGGTTCGTCATCAAATGTTCACATATCCTTCCTTCTATTCACCTTCTTTGGTAGCCTGGTCGAGCTTATCGTCCTGAATGTGGGCCTTCAGGCAGGGATTCTTTCCCAGAGGGTGTTCTCCATGTTTATTCTGGAAGCGCTCACGCTCACGTTTATGACGACACCTCTCGTGACGGCACTTTACCCGCCGGAACGCCGCATTCGGGTCGATGAGACTGCACGACCACCCATGGAAGGCGGTGAATTCGGTCAATCCGATGAGAAAGTGTCGGTGCTGTCCGATGAGGAACCTTGGCGTCACCGGTTCACAGTTGTCCTTGACAAACTGGACCATATTCCGGGTGCCATGGCACTTACCCAGCTCCTCCTTCCGTCCCGGAGTACCCCGTCGGACGTCGTGTCAACCACGACGGTGGTGGACACGGTAGACAAGCTAAAGATGCCGCACGTCAGAGTGGAGGCACTCCAGCTGATCGAGCTTTCTGACCGGACGTCTGCGATGATGAAGTCGTCCGCGGCTGACAGCCTGATCCACACGGACCCGATGCTGGGTATATTCCGGATGTTTGGCGAGCTGAACGAGTTGGAGGTGACGACATCGCTGTCGGTCGTGCCATATAGTGACTTTGCACGCAGCGTTGCGGAGCATGCGCAGAGGCATGGGTCCCACCTCGTGTTGCTCCCGTGGCTGCCGTTCACGGCACTGACGGCTACATCTGTGGATACGCCCGACGTCACCACAGCAAGCACGACGCCAAAGATCACCAGGTCCGATCACAACCCGTTCGACGTCTTGTTTGGCAGTGTCTCGGGAAGCAAGGACAAGTCACCTGCCCACTCCCAGTTCGTACGGAATGTGTTTGTGCAGAGCAAGACGGACGTGGCCTTATTCATTGACACGGGCGATCGGTCCGGTGTGCGCGTCGGGGGACCACTGCACATCTTTTTCCCGTTCTTTGGGGGACCGGACGATCGACTGGCGCTCGAGTTTGTGGTACAGCTATGTTTGAATCCAAGGGTGACGGCGACGGTGATCTGGATGGTGAAACGGGATGGAGTAGTAGATGAGGGCATCAGTCTGGGAGAGGAACTGGTACGACCTCCGGCGGCGCATCTCGATGACAGAGACAAATCAGATGGGAGGCTTTCCCCGCGTGTCGAGGGACCTTCGGTGGTATCGGTATGTACTTTCACACGGCTTTGGATGCATCTCTGATCTCTCACATCTCGTCTTTTTTTGCATTTTCTCTCACACAGACGATTGGGTTCCCGGACACATTGTACGGTCAACCGACGACCGAGATCCGTCTCCAATCTGAAGTTGCCGATCAGATCGCGTGGTCTAAATACGCTTCTCCTCCCTCCGAATCCGCTGGCAACGCAATCACGCCCGGCCTCCGACCCGCCCTCACACGCATCCGCTTTTCAGAGGCGCACACCTCCGCGCCTGTGCACGCTGCCATCCGACACGCCCGTGCGCTTCGAGAGACCTCCTCCCGCGTGCTAATCGTTGCTGGTCGGTCACGGCGCCTCGCCAAGGAGAGCCATCACGTCGAGATGAAGCGCTTGCTGGAGACATGTCGGTCCGGGGTCAGCCCGGTCGGGTTGGAGGGCATGCGGAAGACGATTGGGGACGTGGGTGCAGCGATGACGGTCGCGATGAGTGGGTCGGCGAGTGCGGTGGTGGTGTTGCAGGCTGCGCATGCCGTGCTGGATTGACTGAGTGAACATGTAGATAAATGGCCGTCGGAGGTATGTTGTGTTGAGGATGCTCGTTTATTCATGGCAGTGATTCCACTGTCTTGAAGGTTGTTAGTCGATATTAATCCAGGTATCATTCCATACGCGTTCGAGATTTCATCGATCATTAATCACGCTTGGAGTTCCATCCAAACATGTTTGGGCAAAAAGCTTTTCTGAATTGGTTGCAAGTGGCCCGTGGGAATCAAGTTCAAGAACCCTTTGCTTGTTCAATATACTTCAAGGAGTCGCTCTGCTACTGATCTGCACTGTCGACAAGGTGAAACCTACTAGTAGGATCCATGCAAGTACTACATGATCTGGGTCCTGCCGCAGTGAGATTCAGGCTGTACTTCTCGGGCCGCATATTTCGGCGTTTCTGACACAGCATCCAAGATTCCAGAGCGTCCTAGAACATGGACTAACGGAACTTCCTCTTACCCACTAATCACCAACAGGTCACGATGTCAGGCCCCAGGGCAGCCTACACGGGTGCTCTCACACTTTTCAGTGATATCATGATGGCGCCCAAAATCGTTTATCCCATCAACTTGATAGGACTGGAGTTCCCAGTGTTTTCTTCCTGGCAATACTAAAGTACACCTCAACCATCGCGGCCAACTCTTAGTCTTGATGAATCCTCCCGAACATCAATCAAGTGTTGATCCAAATGTATGGTTGACTCGGTGACTATATTGGAATGTATCACGCTGACAAGAGGCCTGTTAGCAGGCTCCGTCGCGAACCTTCGATGAGCTTATATCCTTGGCAGACGAGCAACATGCCCTGTACAAGCAGAATTTGGATGATGCGACGCTCGACCTCGCCATACGTCATTATCGTGCAGCCTTTGATTTGGACTCGGCACCAGACAGCGCAGTGGACTATGCGCTACCCTACTTTCGCTTTTGTCATGCAGCTCTTTTACGCGCCCAGAGGCAGGGTGGGGACAGCATCGCAGACAAATACGTAGACAAGGTGCTTAGACTCATACCGCTTACACATTACCTGCGACCAGTCCTATTAGGTATACAAGCGACATCGTATACCAAACGCTATCAACGTACCAAGGATATAGCAGACCTTCACTTGGCGGTCGAAACACTCGAAACCGTCATGGATACCATCGCAGCCACCCACCCACAGCGCGTACACCTGCAGATGCAATACGGTTCCGCACTCCACACAAAGTATATCGCACTACAAGACGAGGTCGATCTGAATCTTTCCATCCGGCAATTCAGGATGGTGCTGGAGGATTGTCCAGACGACTTGCTTATGCCTGCTCGACAGATGCTCGCAGTGGGGCTCGACGCTCGCTACAAGCTGCGTTACGATATCAATGATATCGATCTTGCAGTCGAAGCTTACGCCGCTGTGGTCGACAAGTTGCAACAGCAACCAAGGGAATACCTTGTTGCATGCATGGGATACGCCATTGTTTTGCGCACTCGGTTCCACCGCAAAGGCGATCTGGATGACCTTCAAGTTTCCATCAGGTACTTTGAGGTAGTCATCGGGAGATGCTCGCCCAGTCACCAGTACCATGTCACTGCGTTGGCCTTCTACGCGAACCTCCTCTTAGATCGCTCACAACAGAGACAATCAATCCCGGACATTGACAAGGCAATTGAATGTATTCGCAATGGGATGGCTGCTGGTCGTGAAAGCGATCCCTCCCAGCTTGAGCTGCTCAGCATCCGTGGCTTTTGCCTAGTCACTCGTTTCGTGCACTGTGGTAGTGCCACCGATCTCGAAAGTGGGGTGGAGGATTGTCATGCAGCCGTGTCCTCGCACTCTTCTCTTGATGGTGCTGTTCGCGCGGGTAACATAAATCGCCTCGCGTTTGCCCTCTTTACGCGTTATCAACTGCAAGGTGACATAATGGACTCTACTCGTGCCAAGACGTACGTTCAACAAGCGTTGGAGCTATGCCCTCCGGGTCATTCTATGCGCCTAGCCACTCTCAACAACTCTGCTCGCATTTTGGGAAGATTGGCGAGGAGGGATTCCGATCTCCCCGATCTCGACCTTTCTATCAAATACTTTTATGAAGCGCTCGAGCTTTCCTATGCATCTGCCCGGTCCACCCTCCTTACCAACTTGGCTATTGTCCTTCTCTATCGCTACCGGGAGCTCGGCAACCTGTCCGATGTCGACGTCGCATTCTCAGTTTGCAAAACATCTCTGTATTTGCAGCCAGAACACCATCCAATGCAAGGCATGACATTCTTGTTCCAAGCAAAGGCACTAATTGCCACGTTCTCCCAAAAATACGCCATCATCGACACTGAGATCGCCCTGGATATTCTTCATGCTGCCCAAGACGCATTCTTCCTGGGACACCCGCTCTTCATCGAGACATACAGGGACCTCTCTTATGTGTATTTCCTCCGGCATTCTATCACAAACAGCAACACTGATTTGGAGCATGCGTTTGAATACCGGATAGCGGCCACTCAATATTCGAATGGAGGCTCGCAGACTCGATTTGAAGCAGCTATGCAATGGGTCGAAAGTGCGGAAAGGTTTAGCCATCCATCCTTACTTGATGCGTACAAATCTGCGATACGCATTCTTGACCTGCATCTCATCCTCAAACCCTCCCTGAATCTTCGCCACGATATCATCAAGACACATGCGCTATCGCTTTGTGCAGATGCGACCTCTTGCGCTCTTAGGTGTCACGACATGGTAGGGGCAGTCGAGATGTTCGAGCAAAGTCGATGTTTATTGTGGACTTTCATGGCACGTTTACGAACACCACTTGACGAATTACGGGCGAGTGGACCTAATGGACAGGAGCTGGCAGACGAATTTGAGAATCTTAGTCGCCAACTGGAAATGCCGATGACGTTGGGGGATGACGGAGAGTATGGGCAGAGATTCAGACGTCTTCAGAGGGATTGGAATGCGGTGCTGGACAAGATACGCGCTGTCGATGGTTTCAGCGGGTTCTTACTGCCACCTTCGTATACAGATCTTCAGGTTGCAGCGGCCGAGGGTCCGGTGATCATCCTTAACGCGAGCCGGTACTCATGCGATGCTGTCATTGTTCTTGCAGATGCAGAACCAATTCATATTGCTTTCCCAGAACTCACCTATTTCGATGTCGTTTTCCTGTCTTCCGACTTCCAGCTTGCCCGACGCAGGCTACGTCGATGTCCTATCGAACCGAATAATCAGGAGAGGGAGAGGGAAGAAAAGATACTGGCTTCCTTGTTGCGTCGCCTGTGGGATTCAATCGTCTGTGCGGTGGTTCGCGGTCTCGAACCACACGTCCCAAGGAACTCACGAATTTGGTGGTGCCCAACTGGCGCATTTACGTCGCTCCCGATACATGCTGCTCATCCGTATCGCAAGGGAGAGCGTGGACTATCAGATATTTACGTCTCGTCATACACTCCTACGCTTTCAGCCCTCATTCGGAGCCGGAACAAACGGTCCAGGGGCACACCACAGAGCTCCCCCAGTTTTGTATCCATCGGACAACCAAACTCGGCAGGCTACAATTTGCTGGTTTCTGTTCGCCAGGAACTCGACTTGGTCCACCAACTCATCCCCGCATCCGTCCCATTCACCGAGCTGGTCGACAAGGCGGCGACACGTGAGGCGGCTCTGACAGCGCTGAGCACGCATACATATGCCCATCTCGCCTGTCACGGACAACAAGTTGCCGGACGACCGTACGAATCGCACTTTGCAATGCATGATGGCCACGTGACGTTGCTGGACATCATCGAACGCAGTCACAGCCTGAGCCAAGCCGGACACGCGACCGAGTTTGCGTTTCTGTCTGCGTGCAAGACAGCGACGGGCGATGTGGACGCGCCAGACGAAGTGGTGCACCTCGCTGCGGCGCTGCAGTTTTCTGGGGTACGCAACGTCGTGGGGACGATGTGGTCCGTGGATGATCAGGTGGTTGGGTGTACTGTCGAGGCATTTTATCGGGCGATGGTGCGTGATGATGGGGTGTTTGATCCGTCTCGTGCTGCACGGGCGTTGAGAGCGGCTATGAGAGCGACGAAGAATAAGGTCCCGCTAGACCAGAGGATCGTGTTTATACACATTGGAGTGTAGAATTGTGGTCTTACTACTTGCATACCAGCCGAAAAACTCGGGACGGAATTCTATCAACTTGATGACGATGCGTGCTCGGCTCATACTTTCACCATGAAAGCATCATGTTTCTGGCTCGAAGTTATCGTTACCGATTCTAGCCGGTTCTGAATGACCAAGATGCTCAATTGGAAAGGTAGCGAGATTCTGTCAAAATATCCAGATATAAATTGTCCCGAGATCTTAAGACATACTGGGCAAATCAAAGGCAGTACCTCCAGAATCAAGGACATGGTTCATCATCACTTCTCGTGGGTACTTGACATTCTTCGAAAATCCCAGTGATTGCACTTTTGGTGGCAATATCGTTGAATGGAGCAGTGGTCGTCCTGTTTGTGTCGTAGCTAGTATGTTGTAATGTCACCTCCAACATCTGCGAGCTCTCTGAGCAGTGCAAAAGAAATTGAATTGATAAGGAATTTTGCCAGTGTCATTGGCACACCCAGAGAATGATATGTTGGTTTCGTTGCTCGCACCATCGACACTCATGCTGCACAAGTCGTCGTCTATGCCAACATAACCCATGCCGAAGAGAATGCGCCTAGCTGGCCGGTTGGCAGGTGTAAGCAGAGCACGACCAAGCAACACAGCTTTGTGAACTAGGAAACCTAGCATTAAGTCTATATCATCCGGGCCGAATGTAAATCTTCGCCTACCTGATCCATTGATGGTTTCTGTTTGGCCAAAGAGTGCTGAGGGGCCGCACTGAAACCGCAGACAGTCCTGTAGGATTTTCGGAGAACACATACTAGGCTATCTGATTACAGTCAACCGGGCCCATTGATGGTAATCTCCCCATCCGAGTCTGCCATAGTGGAGAGGATCCATTATTTGACATCAGTCGAGTGCTGCTGATCCTTCAGGCGCAAGCTTTCCAGTCGTCACCGATTAACGCACCTCCGACAATGGCAATGGCACTCCATCGCCCCGGGCCCCTCCGAGCTCCATTCGTTCAGTTTCGTTGCCGCCCCGACGTTCAACGAGTCAGTGACAGGTTGTATCACTGGCATATCATCAGGCGAGACGGTGTAAGTCCGCGCTGCTCCGTCTCAGTTACCTTGAAGACGAGCCCAGGATGCAGAAGTAAAGGACCGATCGATCAAGCAACACTAGGTTGATGAGTCATTTTTCATGTCCTTCTTTTCGAGTCTTTTCGTTTGCATCGATCGTCTCCCACTAAGAGTTGCACTCGTCATGATAGTCACGCCTTCCGACGATCCGGTACCTAGCAAATTCTCTCCCCCCGTTGATGAACTGCACCGCCCTCTCGCTTTCCGAGACTCTGGACATGTGCCACTGCCACGTCCCGGTTTTTCCCTCGTGTGTTGCTATGGCGTATGGCAACAATTTTCACCTTGGCTTCCGCCTGCCGATCGCTTCAGACGTCGTATCGGAAGCGGAGTGTAAAATTTGTTCGAATCAAGCTTGGCATGACGATGGCTCTCCGGGGGACTTGCTGCACAGCATTGATTGTAGTACGCGTTGTCTTGGCCAGTTCAAGTTTGCTGATTGGCTCTAGCAACGTCTAATCAATTTGCAGGCGCGTTCCTTACTGGACTTGTTGTCCCACGAGAGCTCGCAATCACCCTCACACAGGAACTCGAAGGCCTGTGGTTTCGATCATGTTCCTTCCGTTCGTACGTATCTCATCACTGCAATCAAGTGCAATATGCTCAACGCTGTATGTAAAGTGTACACTGTCTGGCCTGAATACGAATCTGGTATTACTCGATAACGGTTGGCCTTTAATGGAGTCCTATTTTGATCGGAGTTGACTGTCCTATTAGTGTTACCTGGGCCTTCGCTATCGCCATCATCCCACTTTTTTTCTCCGGAAGGTATAGTAGATGTACGATTGTGTCACGGGCCGCAGGTCATGAATCAGGCACGGTTGGTACATCGACGAGTTGTAAGGGGCTTGTCACACATCAGGTATTCCCATTTCTTTCTTTCCATTCTCCTTGTTCGATCGTAGCCTGTTCAAGTTTATCGTCCTGAATGTGGCTCTCTATGCAAGGATTCTTTCCCAGAGGGTATTCTCCGTGTTCCTCCTCAGAAGAGCACTTACACTCATGTTACATAATGACGACACATCACATCCTGCGATGGCACTATCCGCTGGAACACTGCATTCAGGTCACTGAATTCGGACAATCTGATGAGAAAGCATCCGTACTGTCCGGAGGGGAGCCTTGGCGGCACTGGTTTACGGTCGTCCTCGACAAATTGGATCACGTTCCGGGTGCGATGGCACTCACCAGTTCTTCCTCCCGCTACTAGTACGGAGTACCCTTCCTGGCGTCGGCCACGACGACAGTGGACATGCTGAAAATGTCATATCCGTGCGTCGTAGCGCTCTAACTCTCTGCGATGTAGTCGGCGGCGACCGAAGCGGATCCACACGGACCCGATGCTGAATGAGCTGACGGCACGCTGGCACCGAGGACTGCCAAGTCCGACCAAGACCCATTTGACGCCCTGTTTGGCGGCGTCGCGGGGAGCAAAGATGTGTCTCCTGTGCACCCCCAGTTCATACGGTGTATGTTTGCAGAGAGCAAAACTGATGCGGCCTTATTCATCGACGCAGGCGATCAGTCCGGCGTGCGCGTTTGGCGGACCGGATGATCGACTGATGCTCGAGTTTGTTGGTGCAGCTTTTTTGAATTCGAGTGCGGCGACGATGGTGAAGGTGAAGCGGAAGGGGGCGCTTTCCTGCGGACGTGGATCCATCTCTGATATTTTTCTTTCTTCCTCCGCCTCTCTCTCACACACACGGACGTTTGTGTCTTTGGATACAGTGCCCAATGACTCAGCCTGAGGTGCGTCTCTAATTGAAGTCGCCGATCAGATTGTGTGGTCTAAACACACCTCCCTTTTCTTTGAATCTAATGCCAATGCCACCGCCGACGCAACCGCACCCGCCGGCGGCCTCTGGCCTCTGGCATGCATTGGCTATGGATCAAGGAATAGAACAGAAAAGGTATACCAAAAAAGAAACAAGAAAACGATACTCGACCTTGCCCTTCGCCGTCTTTTTCTTTAAAATCGTCTCCTTGAGCCCTTCTTGCTCTCCCTCCTTTCCTTTTTCTCCTTTGGTGGGATGTCCTAATCAAAGTGGCAAACGCTACATAAATTTTGGAAAATTCCTTGAAATTTGACATTCTCATTCCCTTGGCAAAGCGGAGGAAAACAGTCCTAACTCTGTGGCCGCCCCGTGCCTCGTTGCCAGAATTTGTCACAGTGCCAAGACATTTCATGTCACGAAAGTGTTATAATCCCCGGTGTGTCTGTATTGAATTTGTGTCACTAAGCTAAGAATGGACGCTTGCTCGTTAGAGCAAGCCTGGGCAGCCCACAGCATGGATGGTTTTCAACGTCACCTAGTGATGAGTTAGGCAGCCGCCCAAAAATCATTTACCCGTTTACGAATCAAAGTATCAGAGTCCCTGCTTTCTCTCTGGTAATGCTCAAATACACCGAGTCTGCGGTCCCGGCCAAGTCTCGGCTCGATCATAGGATTTCCAAGAAAATTAATCAGGCATTGTATATTCACTCTGTGATCATGTCCAAACAAATCAGTGACACTATGTTCAGTTTACTTGACAATCTATGTAAGCCACCCAAAAATTGGGAGCTTGTGAGGGCGGAATGAAGGATATACTTTTAAGCTATCAAACACCATCCAGAGCTACTGCACGCAATATTCCACGAGTACGCCGCGCACATCTCATACAGTAGGGCGGGTATGCCAGTGGGATGACTCGGAATGAAGAACTTATCAGGGATGTGTCATTTCACGATTGCAGTCTCGCCGCTCGGCAGGTCTGGCGGCGGCTACTAGTATGGACTACGAACGGGGATCCCACGGCGTATGAATACTAAGGGTCTCCGTAAAGAATGTTCTGATCCAACTTTTCTGGAATCTTCAAATTACCATTATTGTTATTTGACACTGCCTGCAGTCATATCTACATAGTCCCTTGCGTTTATCTCCATGAGGTGACTTGAGGTAAATGCTGGGCATCGATCAGTGTCATGAGGCTACGAAGGCACAGTACAAGATCGTATATAGTGGGATTCCTTGGATGGAATAGCAGCAATGGCAAGGGGTGTCGGATCGGATAGACTTCAGCAACTACATTTCCCAAACTTGTTACCTATATAAGGTCACGAGCGCAAGTCAGCTCTAATGCCACTGGCACTTGAACGTCCCTGACCATCACCAAGACCATCACCACAATGGGACGGCAGCGACGTAACTGTTACTGGACCCTCTGCAAGGTCAATGGGAAACAACATATTGTCACACACTTGATATGGCTTAGACTAGGCTTCGCATATCCGAGTCATGCACTGGATCGACGGCATACTAGTAGTATCCCATGACACCTCCAAGAACAGTGACCATGATATAAGTTCTCAATTCGTGCCAGCGGAGCTACCATGAGCCTCCCTCCCCAGCCTGAGAGCCTCTCAATTTCTTGATTTCACCGTCAATACTGCGATGCCTAACCTCTCTAGTCTTACCATTTCCCTCCTCTCCAAGCGAGAGGGGACTGAAGAGGTCCCTTTGTTTTTCTTTCAGATTCTCAAGCTGATCCCTCAGACAGGGCAGCCTCATCACTGGAACGAATCCCGCAGAGTTTACAACCACAGATCCTTTGCGACTATGGATCATTCAAGTTGGTGAGCCACCCGTACCAATGTGTTCTTCACTTCCTAATGCTGGATAGCTATTATCATCACCATGGCACAACTACTCACCCTTGGCCTCCGCCGGTTCAGACAACCAAAAGTCATTGCTGAGGTGCTCGGCGGCATTTTGCTAGGTACTTCAGCTACGTTTCTATCTCTGCATTGTTCAGCTATCTTTCCACCAGGCCCAACTGCACTCGGAAGGATACCAGGCTTCACCGAAAACATCTTTCCTCCTGTATCCCTCCCATACCTATCTCTCGCAGCCAACATTGGCCTCTGTTTGTACGTTTTCATTGTCGGTCTCGAAATCGACACGAGCATCGTTAAGCGCAATGCACGCGTGTCCATCATCGTATCCTTGGCTGGAATTGCTCTTCCCTTTGGTATCGGTGCCTGCCTCTCCGTCCCTTTATACCACTTCATCGACCCTTCCGACTCCGTCCCCTTCACCTACTTTATGCTTTTTACAGGTATTGCATACTCTATCACATCGTTCCCGGTTCTCTGTCGTGTCCTCACAGAGCTCAAATTGCTCGACACACACGTCGGCATCATTGTCCTCTCCGCAGGTGTTGGTATCGACATTGTTGGGTGGACGTTGTTCGCACTGGGTGTGGCCCTGGTGAATGCCGGCTCTGGCTTGTCCGCACTATGGATCATGCTCGTCTGCATCGCCTTCACCATCTTTCTCTCAATACCAGTCAAATTCGCTATGCGTTGGCTAGCTCGCAAAACGGGTAGCATAGAAAACGGACCTACAATGCTTTACATGACCGTGGTGATAATTTTTGTATGGGCTTGCGGCTTCTTTACTGACAGCATCGGCATAAACGCCATCTTTGGTGTGTAGAATTCTGTTCAGTGGCATCTCCGTCTGATTCATTTATAGGCGCGTTCCATGCTGGACTCGCCATCCCACGGGAGGGTGGACTCGCCATCACTCTCACAGAAAAACTTGAAGACATGGTTTCGATCGTGTTTCTTCCACTTGTACGTATCCCGTCATCGCTATCAGGTCCATTCTCACGTTGTTTGTAAAGTACTTTACACTATCTGGCTTGAATACGAACCTGGGATTACTCGATAACGGTCCGTTTTCTGTAACGAACACCTTTTGTTATCGCAGTTGACTGTCCACTGCTAGGTATTACATGGGGCTTCACTATCGCCATCATCGCACTTTCTTTCTGCGGAAAGTTTGGTGGATGCACGATTGCGTCGCGAGTGGCAGGCTATGGTTGGCGTGAATCAAGTACGGTTGGTGCATTGATGAGCTGTAAAGGGTTCGTTATCAAGTCCTCCCATATCCTTCCATCCAAAGTTCACCTTGTTCAATAGCCTGGTCGAGCTTATCGTCCTGAATGTGGGTCTTCAGGCAGGGATTCTTTCCCAGAGGGTGTTTTCCATGTTCATTCTGGAAGCACTCACGCTCACGTTAATGACGACACCTCTCGTGACGGCACTTTACCCACCCGAACGCCGCATTCGGGTCGGCGAGACCGCGCCATCACCCATGGAGGACAGCGAATTCGGTCAATATGATGAGAAGGCGTCAGTGCTGTCGGAAGAGGCGCTTTCAAGTTGGCGGCACCGGTTCACAGTCGTCCTCGACAAACTGGATCATATTCCGGGTGCCATGGCACTTACCCAGCTCCTCCTTCCACCCCGGAGTACCTCGTCGGACGTCGTGTCGGTCACGACGACGGTCGACACAGTGGACATGTTACAGATGCCGTGCGTGAGCGTGGAAGCGCTCCAGTTGATCGAGCTGTCTGACCGGACGTCTGCGATGATGAAGTCGTCCGCGGCTGACAGCTTGATCCATACGGATCCGATGCTGGGTATATTCCGGATGTTTGGCGAACTTAACAAGTTGGAGGTTGCGACGTCGCTGTCGGTCGTGCCGTACGACGACTTTGCGCGAAGCGTTGCAGAGCATGCGCAGAGGTATGGGTCGCACCTCGTATTGCTCCCGTGGCTGCCATCCACGGCTCTGGCGACTACGGATATGCCAGACGTCACCGCGGCAGGTACGACGTCAAAGGTCACCAAATCCGATTATAACCCGTTCGACATCTTGTTTGGCGGCGTCTGGGGAAATAAGGACAAGTCACCGGTGCACTCCCAGTTCGTACGGAACGTGTTTGTGCAGAGCAAGACGGACGTGGCCTTATTTATCGACACGGGCGATCGGTCCGGTATGCGTGTCGGGGGACCACTGCACATCTTTTTCCCGTTCTTTGGGGGACCGGACGATCGACTGGCGCTCGAGTTTGTAGTACAGCTTTGTTTGAATCCGAGCGTGACGGCGACGGTGGTGAGGATGGTGAAACGGGAGGGGGTGATGGATGAAGGTATGAGTCTGAGGGAGGGACTGGCACGACCACCGGCGGCACATCTCGATGACAAGAACAAATCTGATGAGAGGCTTTCGCCGCGTGTCGAGGGACTCTCGGTGGTGTCGGTATGTGCTCTCACACGGCCTTGGATCTATCTTTGGTCTAATGTACATATCTCATCTTTTTGTACATTCCCTCCCTCTCACACACAGACTATTGTGTCGTCGGATACGGTGTACGGTCAACCAACGTCCCAGATGCGTCTCCAATCTGAAGTCGCCGATCAGACCGTGTGGTCTAAATACGCCTCCCCTTCCTTCGTATCCTATACCAACGCCACTGCCAACCCAACACTACCCGGCCTCCGACCAGCCCTCGCACGCATCCACTTTTCGGAGGCGCACACCCCCACGCCCGTGCACGCTGCCATCCGCCACGCTCGCACACTCCGAGAGACCTCCCGCCTGCTGGTCGTCGCCGGTCGGTCACGACGCCTCGCGAAGGAGAGTCACCACAACGAGATGAAGCGCTTGCTGGAAACATGTCGGTCCGGGGTCGGCCCGATCGGGTTGGAGGGTATGCGCAAAACCATCGGGGACGTGGGCGCGGCGATGACGGTTACGATGGGTGGGTCGGCGAGTGCGGTGGTGGTGTTGCAGGCCGCGCATGCCGCGCTGGATTGAGTGAGTATGTAGATAAATGGCCGTCGGAGATACGCACTAGGGCCCGGATGCTCTGCATCCCACCGTCACGGTCTTTTTGTGCAGTTAGTCGGTATTTGGTCCAGGTATTGTTCCGTCCACGTTCGAGATTTCGTCATTCAAAATATTCACGCTTGGAGTTCCATGAAAACATGTTCAGGCAAAAATCATTCACTGACAGTTGGAATCTGTACGTTGGACTCACCGGCGGATGTGGATACCACAACAATTGGGACAAGGCCTCTTTGAGAATCGAGATATTCTGCCAGTTCAATGACGATTGGCAAACCCAGCCCATACTTTCACCACGAAACCTTCATACTAGTACTTCTTGCCATTGCGAGTTCTGGCAGAATCTCCACGGCCCTCCGGGAACCATGGACATGCAACCTTACGAGTCGATACGAGGATGCACGTCCGTCATCCACTTAGTCATTTTCTTTCTGTAGTATCGCACATAGGTACATCAAATAAAGGTTTAATTTTTAATAAGCTCGTAGACACGATTTGATGAAAACGATTTCTTAAAGGGTACATATATCAACCAATAAAAAAGAATAGGAAAAATCTCTCCTACAGCACATTGAACACTCTGGATTGTTCGTTATGGTTGCGAGCGTGAACCTTGTAATTTAGAAAGTCAGACCTGATCCAGGAATATAAGACACTCGGCAAACTAAAGGCGGTACCACCACATTCAAGTACACGGATCATCAACACCCGTAGAGGGTGCTTGATATTCTTCGAAAATCCCAGCGATTGCACCTTGAGTGGCGACACCGTTGGACGGGGCAGTGGTCGTGCCATTGACACCGTAGTACCACGTCACACCACCTCCAAGATCCGTGAGCTCTCCGAGAAGTGTCAAGGAAGTGATATTGAACTGATAAGGAATGTTATCAGCGTTTGAACACCCGGAGAATGATGCGTTGATTTTGTTGCTCGCAGCATCGATGCTCAAGCTGTACAGGTCGTCGTCCGTAACGGCATAGGTCGCCCATGCTGAAGTGAATACACCTTGCTGGTTAGGTGCGGGGAGAGCACGACCGAGAAACGCAGCTTCGTGAACTAAGAAATACATCATTAAGCCTATATCATCTGGCCATAATGCAAATATTTGCCTACCTGATCCATTGATACTCTCTGTTTTGTAAAAGACGTGGGAGTCATAAAAGGTTGTGCTGTAACCCCAGATTGTTCCTCCAGTGTACTTGGTTATGTAGGACGGCAAGGGACTCCCGGAGAACATGTGTTTGATTGTAGTAAGCCCATCGATGGCGATTTTCTTGTTTGTCGGGGTGGAGAGGCTCCCGACACTGATTGATATTGGTCGTGAATACTTGACCCAGAAATGACCGCTTACACGTGACCGCGAATCAAAGGTACGGAACCAAACCAGGAGCCGGATTCGTCGAGCAATCCGTTGTAGAATGCGACATTGGGATGGAACGCATCAAGCGTTGCCCTATCATACGGGTCAGTAATTCAAATCTATGCAGGCGCCGAGTTAAACAAACGAGAATGAATTCAACATCAACTTGTAGTCGTCTATGCTCACAGACACGTTGTACCATAACGCATCAGAGTCCCACGTGAGTGAATTGTTTCCAATCGCGATTTGCTTCACATGCTCGCTATTAGTGTATGAAAGGTTGCCCGCCACCGTCCCCTGGACGGTCGTTCCGTCGATATTTGCGAAGAGAATGTCGAACTGGGCAGGTGAAGGCTCAGACCCGCTTGGATCGCCTTGGTTCCACCTTAAGATCATTGGGAATGTCCCATGCAGGAACAACGACCATTGTTCCCAACCATGTCCCGAGGAAGGCTCGATCTGGGGAAGTGTGTCGATAGCATTGGGCACGGTAACGTTGGAAACCCGGGTTTTCCCTGTGCAGTTGTACAAGTTGGTTGTCTTATAGATATCGTAGTCGGCACCTGGTTGGAAAGATGACGCCAAATGGATGTAGGCAGTCGCGACTACTGCTGCGATGATAAGCTGAGAGCTGAACATCATGATGGGGGAACGATGTGAATCAACGAACCGGAGTCAATATGCATGTCCCTGCAGCCGATCGGAAGATAAGCAGATAGATTTATGTCTGTGTGGCCTCCTTGCTCAAACCCCAATGATAGTACTTCAGGCAGCGATGCCTCCGAAGGATATGACTTCCGCGACGAGTGGATTCATGCTTCTTTGGTAAGCCCTTCTTTTCCCGCTCAACTCACCGGAATCGATCGATATTTTCTCAGCACGCGGCGGGGTGCAGTAGGGCTCGCCGTTGGTGGTGTTATAAATGCCGTCGTTCTTTCACCGAAGCTCGCAGCCATCCCGACTCTGACTTGGTGACAATGGCTAGTATCACAACATTCCTTGACAGCGTCAGCCAAACCCACTTTACTTCCGTGTTCGTCTGTGATCGTCGCTGAGGAGTG
This sequence comes from Hemileccinum rubropunctum, assembly GCA_038089535.1. Lineage (NCBI taxonomy): Eukaryota > Fungi > Basidiomycota > Agaricomycetes > Boletales > Boletaceae > Hemileccinum > Hemileccinum rubropunctum. Next base: position 56,571 of record JBBPLC010000047.1, read on the forward strand.
GCACTGAACTCGACTAGGATGGCATGGTTGGCAATGCGCTGCTCTAAGCGTCACGAAGCGCATTCGATTGCGATGGATAACGGCAGGGCTGATCTTGAAACTGCTCTTGCGGGTGTACTTTGTAAACCACAAGACGGTATACAGCAACACCAGAATGCAGGGAATGCGAGGATACGAGTCCATGGTAGAGAAAGCGGAAGAGGTTAGGAGATGAATCGATGACCCATGACTTGAACTTGATTTGTCGCGGTTTACTATTTCAGAGTAATGTACTGCCTTGCGGCCCGGTGGGATGAACGTTTAAATAAAGAGATGGACACTGAGTGGCAGTGGAGTTGAGGAGGCGGTGTTTATCCTTCTATGTATACTTTGAAATCCATACGTAGTGTTTGCTAGTTAGTAGAGGGACGGGCCTTCTTCAAAACTGACCCTCGGTTTCTCCGCCCGAAAAACTGGTGCGTGCACATCCACCGACTATTGGTACAGTAGTACTGGCTCACAATCAATAGCAAGAGTCGATAAATATGGACGAACGGTGTCGGAGACCGAAGACGAGGTCACGAGGAAGACGTCGAGGTTGATCTCGACGAAAACACGATTGCTACCCTCGATGCGCAGGTCGCTGGATACGTCGAAACTCTCCCGGAACAGGAGACGTCATAAAAACGAGGAGGTTGGCGGTGGTCAACCTCGACTGGGACTACGTTCGTGCTGTTCACTTGTACAAGATATTTTCGCTGCTTGTATCTCCTACTGCACCTTTTACACTGCTTCGACCTCGCACGCCGAAAATCTATACCTTCGACTAGTAAGAGTGGAGTGAACCTAGTGTTCCTGTTTATCCAAGCGAGTTCCGAAAGACACAGACGGCCAAGGACTCTTCGGGAAGAAAAACAGAAAGGCCAAGGATGAGAAGATCAACGAACAGACAGTCTTTGAGACAGGCACCGAAGCCAGCCAAAGATACTCTCAGAAAGTATCGACTAGAGCGCTTGCGGTACGTCCCTCATTCATGTACTGGTTTCGAACAAGACCACCAAGTCAAGTTTCGATGACGAATTCTTTGGCGTGGAGAACGACAGCCAGCTCGAAGCGGAAGAGCTTGCCCAACTAGTCCAGGAATAAGTCTACAAAGTCCCAGAAACCTACTGAGTTTTCTAAGGCCGAACTGGCTTTTCTGGCAGCATCAGATAACCTGCACGATGAACGTGCACATTTCGATGTAAAAGCCGTGCTCAAGAACAAGAAATCCGGACAAATTTTCAAGAAACGTAACCAGGAAAACGATGTAGACGACGGTCCAGGGGAGACTTTGTTATCGACATCAAGGATGATTGATCACTGCGATTCATGAAGACCAACAGTTTGCAATTGGCCCTACGAACTCTCAGTATATTTTTTTTTGCTACTGCTGGCAGCATTTGGAAAAAGACCAAAAGCATGATGGCACTTCTCAACGAACGTTCGAAACGCCAGAAAAACAGCACTTGTTCTGACCATTGTGTGCAGTCTCAAAGTCCTATCGACTGCGACGATACGGGCTTGGATGTTGTGGGTATTCAGTTCAGTCTTAATTTCATCATACCCATAGCTCGACTCGTATATCATCTCGAGATATACTGGTACTCAGCAAAATAACTTGAAGGCGGTACAACCACACTCAAGAACACCACTCAGCAACACTCGTGGAGGGTAGCGCTTGATATTCTTCGACAATCCCACCGATTGCACTTGTGGTGGCAATCCCGTTAAATGGAACAGTCAGTGGTCGTGCCTCTGACACTGTAGTACCACCTCCAAGATCCGCGAACTCCGGAGAGTGTCAAGGAAGTGACGTTGAATTAATAAGGAATGTTGCCAGTGTTGGCATTCCCGTTACTTGTGTATGGGAGGCTGCCCTCCGCGGTAGTCTGGACGGTCAACCCATTGAATCCGATCAGTATGTCAAAGTGGGCAGGAGAAGCCTCAGAGCTGTTCGGATTGCCTTGATTCCACCTCAACATCGCCGGGACTGTCCCGTATGCGAACAACGACCATTGTTCCCAGCATAGTCCTGAAGAAGGTCCGATCTGCGGAAGGGTGTCAAAAGCGTTGGGCACGGTGACGCTGGAATCAGGGGTTTCACCTGTGCAGTTGCGCAGATTGGTACATGAAGGGACGGAAGTTCAATGGGCCCAACTACACCTTTGAGTACATATATACGTTTTTGTCGAGCGCCATCAATTGAAAAGTGAGGAAACCAGTTTATGTAAAACCGAGTGAGCGACCGGATGTTACCTTGGAGCCTACTAGTACTGTTTCAGAGGTTGCCACCATGCGGTGGTCCATGTCTTGGCGGACGGATGATCTCAAACCGGCTGCGCGCAGAAAATCAGTCGGGGAATTGGGCGAACTCGTGAGGGCGTCGCTTTTCGCTACCCCATCGCCATCAAACTCGTTTCCCATTCAGGTTAGAAACGTAAGTGGTGAGCGAGTCCGTAGTGCCAATGCAATCATCGGGCAGTGTTCATGCTCTCAAAACATAAATAAAGTCAATGTTTTTTGAGAGATGTTACTAATCGGATTCAGAACATAAGTAGATGCCTCTGAAGGAGCTAAATGCACAGCCTCGAGTTTTCCATGTGGTGTGTTAGCGGAGTAGAGAGCCAACGTTTTGCACCCCAATACGATAAACACAAATTATTGCGCCGCTCATGCCTTACCACGTCACAGATCGGCGTAACACAATTGCAAGCCTTCCTCCTTGAAGAACGCTGGTCAAGTATAAAAGCATGGGTTCGTTTCGTTTCACCTATGGTATGCATTGCTCGAACCATTTTCAGCTTGGTTACCCCCACGGAGAGAAATACAGAAGTAATAAGGATATCACCGACGACTCCTGGCAGCGATTCTTTTGCTCTTTCCTGGACGCTTACTCCCACCTGCGTGTTTGCCGCCAGATGTACGCTTCCCTCTAATTGCATCCTTGTTCCTAGATGGGCCGCTTCGCTTACTGTTACTTCTTTGGCGTTTGGCGGCCGGGCGATCAGAGATCGCATCCTCGACAGCGATGTCGAAAGCCTCTCCGTCGGCGTCCTGATTATCGAGGGCACCTTTACGTTCTATGTGATGGAAAAAGCATGAGCCATATTGCATGTTCTTGATAGTGTCCGCAGCCTACTTCGTTTGAGTGACTTCAGTCGCTCATCCATTTCCTTCTTCCCCTTCTCCCTCTCGCGCTGTTTCTCGAGTTGTACTTGTTTACCGAACTTCTTGGCTGTGCGTTCCTTTCGCTTTTCCTCAGCTTTCTTAATTCCAGCACGTTCATCGAGTAACCGGGAGCGAATGCGTTCCATGTGGGAGTCTGACTTGACCATTTCGGCAAAATAGTCGGAAGGACGGGTGAATGGGAGTGAATGGGATGCTGCGAGTGCACGAGCTTGGTCTGCCGAGTACATTGCTTGTTTGTAGCTAGAAAGAATAAGAAAAAAAGGTCAAGAGACAGACATACAAGGTGAGGAGATTTGCTCACAAAGCGAGTTCTCGATTCAGGTCATCGTCAACGTCAACCTCGATCGTTTCTGGGAATGGGACGACGAGCGTTTCTGTCCATGGTAATGAAGGATCAAGCTGAATCGTCTCGCGTATTCGACGAAGGGCATCCTATGGAATAGAATGAAATGAACGAAAAGTCAAGTCATCGTATCTGGCGAGGAAAGAGACGCAACAGTATTGTCGATGTCGACTTTTTGTTTTGGTATGGCATCTTCGTCGAGAACAAGTTCTTCGATGTCGTCTTCGTCGAGGGCAACCTCCTCATCGATGTCTTCTTCTTGAACGTCTGGTTGCGTGACTTTTTCAAATTTCTTGCCCATTGCTACCTTGTCGTTGTGGTCGACGATGAGAGCTAGGCTACTAGGCCTCCCTTTACCGGATAAGGAAAGGCGTACGACCCAAAATCTTTTCGACTTGACCGCCAGCGTTTCGGACACCCACACGTCCCCATCCCTACCAAAAGGTCTCATAGATCACGATGGTGAGCACTTATTTACTCTGATTTTCTCTAGTTGTGTGACCTTTATCAGCGACCAATTCTATTGCAAGGCAAGCACTACTTTGTACGACTCTCTCGATCGGAACTCAGTTGAAGTCAGGCCACGAACGTTCTCTAACGCAGATAAAATTTAATGCTGAGGGCGATCTTCTTTTCTCATGTTCAAAAGACCACATCATCAACGTCTGGTTCTCCCATAACGGTGAACGACTTGGGACATATGATGGTCACAACGGGACAGTGTGGACGATCGATGTCGATTGTGCGTCTCGCTCATGCCCATCTGTCATCTATAGAGAGAGAACTTACTTGAACTAGCACAATCCAGGTTTTTAGTTTCTGGTTCGGCAGATAACGAGCTGCGCCTCTGGAACGTTTCGAACGGGAAATGTCTGTATGTTTGGGAGTTCCCGACCGCAGTGAAACGCGTTTTATTCAGCGACGACGACGAGAGAGTCGTCTGTATCACCGAGCAACGTATGGGGCACCAAGGCGCCGTTCGCGTCTTTAGACTAAACCGCGACGGTGATGGAACTGATCGTCCGTCCTTTTTTCTTTGGTGACTCAATGTCGCAATGCGCCGCTCATATTTTACCTTATCCTGTTACAGAATCGCGCGAACCTGAACACATGTTCCATCCCATTGGTTCCAAAGCCACAGTGTGCGCGTTTACCTACACGCCCAACATCATCCTCACTGGACATGAATCTGGCAAGGTCGCCCTTTTCGACGCCGTCTCCGGCACGGAGATTGCAAACAACGAGCGTGCACACATGGATGCCGTGACAGATCTTCAGCTCTCAGTAGATCGGACTTATTTCGTGACAAGTAGCAAGGACAAGACAGCACGGGTCAGTTGTCCCATCATCCGTTGTTTCTTCAGCATATAAGACGGACCGCTTATCTTTATGGCTCTCCCAGCTACACGATACCAAAACCTTACGCGTGCTCAAGACATATTCTACCGAGACACCACTCAACAGCGCGGCACTCGCACCAAATAAGCCCTATGTGCGCACGAACTACCTTTTTACATATGTCTATGTTCTAACTTAGAAACGTAGGTTCTCCTCGGTGGAGGACAGGAGGCGATGCAGGTCACGACGACGTCGTTGCGACAAGGAAAATTTGAAACCCGTTTTTGGCACAAGGTATTCGAGGAGGAGGTTGGGCGCGTCAAAGGGCATTTTGGTCCCGTGAACACGTCAGTTACTTCTTGAACCTGCAGATGGTGTATTGACTGTATGGATTAGTATTGCAGTCCACCCCGACGGAACCTGTTATGCGTCTGGAGGAGAGGATGGTTTCGTACGGGTCCATCACTTCGAGGAACCATACTTCCGAGCCAAACCCTACGGGGACTTGGAGATCGAGGATTAATCAATGACCTGTATTCTACCTCCTATGTCAATGGAATGTATCCTCAGTTCCTCCAATGAGTGTAAGTTTTATATTGGAGTGGTCATATAAGTGAACTTGTAGGTCAGTGTTAGTGATGGTTAACCAGAGGATGAAGCGTTGCCAAGGTTGATTGATGATCTACCAGGGCAAGACATGCCTTGGCATCTATGGTCTTTCCAATCTGAGAAGTGGGTTGGAATTTTTCTTTAGTGTACTAGGTGATGACTTTGGGGCTGTGCCATGTAATCTTGTCTTGGGACAATGGATAACTGTCTATCAGGATTACAGTGGCTCAAATAAGTGTCCCAATGTTGGGCCATTTTAGAAAGACTTAATATTTGCAAGAAAACTAAAATTTATCAGCTCTGGCCCTTGCAGGGCCATCAATAGCCCTAACCCCTGCCCTGATAATGGGCCCTTAATCATGTGATTTGGTTGCCATGGGACTGAGATATAACAATTTCAAAATAACATGTCATTGGGAAACTTATTTGAGCAATATTTCCAATCTGTAATTTTAGTACTTTATATGTCCTCCCTTTGTCTTTATCATTGCCTCTAGTCTTCTAGGCATGCTTTCTATCAATCTTTGACATTCCTCAATCTCTATCTTGCCCCATTTCACATCAATACTTTCTCAAAGCTTCCAAACTGTAACGGAGTGGAATGGCAAATGAGGCTGCTCCATCCGCCTTGCGGGAAGGTTCCTGCTGGCATGGACGACGAGTGGCATCTAGCCAATAGATAAGGCCAACAAGGAGGAAGAAAGGGTTTGATGATGAGTGCCTTTCGTAACGGGATGGCATAACCCGGCAAGGAGTGTGGGAGAGCACCCACTGTGTACCTCAGGCAGTTCAGACGTGGGGAACCGGGCAAGATACAAGTGAATAGAACTAAGGTAAATACAGGGAGGGTCTGCAGTATATATAGGTAAGGGTACGGTTTAGGGGAGGCTCCCTGTATGCGTGAGGGCCGGTCTATAGTAAGATGACTAAGGTAACATGAGGTGTCCATGAGGTTACCATGAGGCATGACATCACTGATGATGTCATAGCCTAGACCGATGAGGTCATAGCTCCAGGCCTAACGATGACATCATGTCACGTGACCAGTCTAGGTGTGGTCCTAGACCCTAAGCCTAGCTGTGGGGGTTGTCACGTGAGATGCTACCCGATAAGATAAGATAAGCGTCCTAGTGTTATAGTAGTCTTGTATCACGAATCCTATAACACAAACTCCTCTTGGTGGTGTTGCATAGCTATTAAGCTTCTTTTTGAGAATTTGCCAGGGGTGTTCAATAGGGCTAGGGTCTGGAGATTGTGCTGGCCAATCAAGGACCTTGATACCTTGAGGTTCTAGCCACTCCTGGGCCCTTTTTGAGGTATGCTTAGGATTATTATCTCATTGAAAGATAATGCTCTCTTCAGGAATCCCAAACCTTTCTATAGTAAAAAGCAGATTATTCTCCAGAATGGAGACATACTGCTTGGCATTCATCCTCCCTTCCACCTCTACAAGAATCCCCACTCCATTCTAGCCTGTGCATGTTATAGTTCAGGACCTATATGCTATGTCTTCACTTTTCCTTATTTTGAACTTAACGTTTCCTTTCATTTTCAAAGTCACATGACTCCTGCACGTGACCTGAGGTCTAGCCCATGATGTCACTATGACATCATACCTCATGTCTTTCATTTCTGTCCCTTCTCCCATGAGGAAGCTTCTCTCTTCCCACATGGACTTCTCACTGTCCTCATGGCTACCTTGCATTCTCCTCATGTTTCTATTCTCACACTGGCCCTCAATCGATTAGGACTCAGACGACCTACCCTAAACTTCCCATATTTACATATATAAACCCTATCCCCTCGTCGTCTACTTGCCAGTCCTATTCACTTGAATACCCTCCTCCTTTGGGGCCTGTTCATTTGATTACCACTCTTCTATTACTCTCCAATACACTCTGCATTTGCCGGCTTGGTGCACGTTATCACACCCTCTTCGTCATATCATGTTTATGCTATATCTTGGCACCGTCAATTTCCTTGTCGCCGATTACCATGTCTTGGTCCACATTTGGTTGGACACCCGAAACCATACAGTCCACACCGTTGCTGAGGTCGCTCAATGCCTAGATTAGGTATTGACCTCTTTTAGTGTTTTAGTCGTTCACCCCGTTTCAGTGCATCTCCAAACTATCAAGAAACCTCCTCCAAACTTTACTGTTTGTACCTCCATGTCTTGCAAAGGTTTTCCTGCCACTTTTCACATATACTTTCTTTCATCTGACCCAATTCTGTTGATCTTGGTCTTATCTGACTAAATTACTTAGTCTAGCCCTCCACAGTCCAATGTTGGCACTTGAGAGCAAAGTCTAGCCCATGTTTTGAAACGGGGTTGAGCGACAAGAAACAACTAATGGAGACCAACACCTAATCTAGGTGTTGGGTGACTTCAGTGATGGTGTGGATGGTACGATTTCTGGTGTCCAACCAAACGTGGATGAGGACGTGGTATTCAGTGATGAGAAAGTTAACGGTGCCGAGATATAGCATAAACATGGTACAACGAGTAGTGTGTGATAACGTGCACAAAGCCGGCAAATGCAGAGTAGATTGGAAGTAAGAGAAGAGTGGTATACAAATGAACAGGCCCCAAAGGAGGAGGGTATTCAAGTGAATAGGACTGAGGAGTAGATGACGAAGGGGAAGGGTTTATATATGTAAGTATGGGGAGTTTAGGGTAGGTTGTCTGAGTCCTAATTAGTTAAGGGCTGGTGTGGGGATAGAGAACATGAGGAGAAGGTGAGGAAACCATGAGGACGGTGAGAAGTCTGTGTGGGAAGAGAGAAGCATCCTCATGGGAAAAAGGAATGGAGATGAAAGACATGAGGTATGATGTCATGATGACATCATAGGCTAGACCTCAGGTCACGTGAGGACTCTCACAGTCATGTGTACTAGTCACATGACTTTGAAAATGAAAAGAAAGTGTTAAGTTCGAAAGTGAAGAGAAAATGGAAAATGTAGCGTATAGGTCCTGAACTATAACACTACCCCCCATTCACCAGATTCGAGATCTAGTCGAGAATCGGTGAATTCGGTATAGGAGGGACTGAATGAACGAAAGAGGGAAACAAATTCTGTCTCAGAAATGCCCCGAATAGGTTGTGGAGCATTGGGGTGAGAGGCATGAAACTCGGCAATTGCGTCTTGCACATGTTTTAAGTTGACGGCAGGTTCCCAGGTGCGATCCACCTCGTCCCATCCCTTCCAGTGGATGAGGTATTGCAATTTGCCGTGATGAAGTCTCGACTGGACGATATGGTTGACTTTGTATTCTTCGTGATGGTCTTCGGTCACGGTGATGGGATCTAGTTTAAATACATTCTGTCCGTCCAGTGGGGCTTTGTAGGGTTTTATGCGGGAAATATTAATGGTTGGATGAATGGCAATGGAGGAAAGGAGGGCAAGAGTGACGGCATTAGGGAGTATGGTGGTGATACAGTAGGGGCCAATGAATTTTTGTGTTAATTTACGCGTGGGGTAAGGGAGGGAGAGATGTTCAGTGGAGAGCCAGACTAGGTCTCCGATAGAATATTCGGGAGCCAAAGAACGCTTAGATGTTTGTGTGTGCGACATCTGATCGCGGGTTTTTTGTAGAGTGGCAGTGATTTCTTCGTGGTTGTGTCCCATAGTTTTACCGAATGACCCCCCAGGAGTCATAGTGGAGTTTGTGGGCTCCGTACCCATGTGTGGAGAGTAGTTTCGTGTAACGGAAAAGGGTGTGGTTCCCGTGGCAGTGGTGAGGGTGTTGTTGTGCGCGAACTGCGCCATTTTCAGCCACGAAGCCCATGTCTCCTGCTTTTTAGTGATGTAGGCTTGGAGATACACGATAACTTCCTGATTGACCCATTCCGTCTGACCATCAGTTTGGGGATGGTATGCCGTGGAGAGTTTCTGCTGGATGCCAAGTACTTTGCAAAGTTCCTTGGTGAACTCCGAGACGAACTGCAGTCCTCTGTCCAAGAGAATAGTGTTAGGGAGTCCATGAAGACACCATACGTGGTCTCTAAATAAAGTGGCTAAGTCTGAAGAAGAAGTGGTTTTAAGACATGGAAAAAGAACGATTTCTTTGGAAAAACGATCGATGACTACCCCAATAGAATTGAATATAGTTATATCAAAATGAGTTTAATTAGAAGGGGGCAGTCCTGTAATGAAGTCAAAAGAGATGTCTTCCCATGGATGGGAAGGGACAGGTAAAGGCATAAGTTTTCCTGCCGGTGGCTTTGATGAACCCTTCGTGAGGGAGCACACCTGACAGTGTTCGATGTAAGAGGAAATGTCTTTGGTAGTGCCTGGCCACCAATAAAAACGTTTGATAGAAGAAATGGTACGGTTGTGGCCTGGATGGCCTGCAACAGGAGAATCGTGAAATAGTGAGATCAGCTCGGTGTGAAGAGAAGGGGGGATGAAAATAATCCCGTTCGAATTTCTAAAAAGTTTTTCATTTGCATAATATTCAT
>JBBPLC010000047.1:66543-117661 GCA_038089535.1 Hemileccinum rubropunctum
ATCAACATCCATTTTAGCTGATTCAAAGGATAGTTTAGTTTTGAAGTTTGGAGATAGAGAGGTGGAAGAGATTGCTTTGACTCCTGTAGAGCCAAAACCTTTATTGTTTCGTTGTGACTCGTCGAGAGTCTTTTCTTCTGTTAACATTGGGTTTTCTATTTTTTTGATAATTAGTTGTGCGATACGGTTGAACTTAGAAACGTGGAAAGGGGAATCGGAGTGGTTGAACAGAATTACACCAATTTCTCCCCTATAATCGGTGTCAATGACTCCGGCCATGACATTGATTTTATGTTTGAGGGCGAGGCCCGAACAAGGTGCAATTCTGCTGTAGGTTCCAGAGGGGAGTTGAATCTTGACACGGGTGGGTATGAGAGCTTGGTCGTGGGCGGGGATGTCAAGATCAACGGATGCATACAGATTGAAGCCCGCAGCGTTGGGGGAGCCCTTCAAGGGTAAATGAGCATCTGTGGAAGTCAGTTTGACCGGAATAGACAGGGAGGAGGATTGGAGAACAGTGGAGGGAAAGACAGTAATGTTCTCGTTTAGCTTATCAATGGCGTCACCGTGGTCAGGGCGACGGGAAAGGGTGTTGGCACAGCCATTTGTGGTGCCGGGTTTATAAATTAACGTGTAGTTGAATTCTTGCAGTAACTCGTGCCAGCGGGCTTGGCGGCCCGAGAGTGTCTGTGGTTTTTTCCAGTATTCGAGATTCTTGTGATCTGTCCAAATCTCAAAGTTAGCTTTTCCGATTAAATAGTGGCGCCATTCTTCAAATGCGTGAATAATAGCGAGCAACTCCTTGTCGTAGACTGGGTAGTTGCATTCCGCTGAAGAAAAAGAGTGGGAGAGAAAGGCGCAGGGGCGCCAGGAACCATCCTCCCCTAGGACCAACAACACTGCGCCGGTAGCGATATCACTGGCGTCGGTTTCCGTGCATTTCCTTTAAAGCGTCAGGGAACACGAGGAGTGGAGCAGTTGTGAATTGTTTTTTAAGCGTGTCAAATGCATTTTGTTGTGCCTCCCCCCAGGTATATGGCACGTTCTTTTTTGTTAGATCGTTGAGGGGGCGAGCAATCTGCCCAAAACCGTGAATGAAATGGTGATAATAATTGCAAAGTCTGAGGAATGATTGAAGCTGCTTGAGCTTCGTGGGAGCAGGCCAATCAAGTATTGCATCGACCTTGTTAGTTTGCATGCTGACACCGTTGGCAGATACGGTCATGCCTAAAAAGTCAACTTTTTTAGCATTAAATATGCATTTCTTGGGTTTTGTGTAAAGGTCGTTTTCGCGTAACTGATGCAAAACTTCCTTTACAACCTCGGAGTGCTCTTTGTTTGTTTTATTTTTGGTAAAAATGCACATGTCATTGAGGTACACGATGACTGTGGTGTACATGTCGTTAAATATGTCGTTCATCATCTGCTGAAAAGTAGGAGGGGAGTTAGTCATCCCGAAATACATTACAACGGGTTTGTAGGCCCCCAGGGGCGTAATGAACGCTGCTTTCCATTCGTCGCCTTCTTTGATGTGGATGTTGTTGTATCCCCACCTAAGATCGAGGCAGGTGAATTTGTCTGTGCCTTTGAGGCGATCGACGAGTGCTGAAATGAGAGGAAGAGGGTATGAGTTTTTAACTGTACCCTCATTTAAATATCGGTAATCCATAATGAGACGCTTCTCACCAGTTTTCTTGGGAATAAAAAATACTGGTGCTATTTGAGGTGATTTTGAGGGGTGGATATAGCCCTTTTCTTGTTCGGAGTTAATGAAGTTCCAGACTTCTTCTAGTTTGGCATCGGAAAGTGGGATTACCCAACCTTTCTTAGGTACAAAGTTGGGTTTAAGGTCGATGGCATGGTCCCATGGTTTGTGGACAGGCATGCGTTTCGATTCTTCTTTACTGAATATGTCGAGGAACTCGTGGTATTGTTTTGGGACTTTATTGGCGAGTCCTTCCTCGATAGAGTGAATGGTTGGGTTCCAGACCTTGTTAATCAATCCTGCTGCATTGATCGTGACGCAGTTGTGGGTGCAGCGACAGAACTTTATTTCTTTATCCACCCAGTCAATGAGTGGATTGTGGCGTTGGAACCAGTTGTAGCCTAAATAAATATGGTGAGTACCAAGATTAGTTACCAGGGCGTTGACTCCTTCAGAGTGCCCCTGGTAGGAAAACACAACCAAGACAAAGTCCGTGATTGTACCGTGGGATGAAGAGGTCCCATCAGCGTTAGTGATCGAATGAGGAAGTGATAATTTTTTTGTTGGGATGCCAAGGGACACTACCCATTTTTTGTCCACAAATGTTTGGACTGCTTCTGAGTCAAGGAGCGCTTTTTCCGATGTTTTTTGCCATTTGTTATTTTTCTGAAAATAAATGTCAGTGTCAATGTCGAATTCCCCAGCAGGAGAGGTATTCCTGAGGGTAAGGTTAGGGTTAGTGGGAAAATCGGGTAAAAAAGAATTTTTGTCCATAACTGGAGAATTAAGCACACTATGTTTATCCTCCGGTACCGCGCTCCGAAGAGACGCTCCTTCGGAGTTGGTATTGTAACTAGTACAAAATGAATTGTTCAGTAAGTCAACATCGCCCAACGAACTGTCCATCTCCCCAAGTACAGAAAAATGATTAGAGAAAGAAGAAGATGAAGAAAAAGAAGGGTCCTTAGCCGAGTAGGTACCTCTCTCTACTCAGCCTTGCCTTTTCCCTTGAGTCCTTCTGCTGTGAGCTGTCGGGCTCAGGACTTGAACATATCCAGGTAGTAGGCCTGGGCCTCTTCAGTCATCCACGGGGGATTTCCAGAACCTTGTGCTGTCTCGGGGACAGTGGTGGTGGGAGTGAGAGGAATTTCATGGAGAGGTGCGGGGCGAGGCGGGGCGTAACGAGTGTGACTGGTGACTGGGTCGAAGAGGGGTCGGCCACAAGGTTTGCGCAGTTCCTTGCATGTGCACGACAGATGACCAACCTTGTTGCAATTGTAGCAGGTTCTTGATTCCTGCTGATTGGGTTAGACCGTGCGTGTGTCCATTGGGGCGCCTCGGCCCGGTTGTGTGCCTACTTCGGTGAAGTGAGGCTCGAATTGGCGTTGTTGTGGCTGTTTGCTACGTTCCAACCGCATCTTTTCGAACATCTTGCCCATCTCGATCACCTTTTCTTGCCAGGCAGCGAGCGAGTCAGCAAGCATGGGACTCCTTGTTGACAACTGGAAATAAATGTTGTAGTCAATGCGTTCCTTGTATAAACGCAAGACATTGTTGTCATGTTGAGACAGGTCCGCATCCTGTCGTAAGAGCTCGAATTGTTGTGTGAACACTTCGATCGGCATCGAGCCTTGCCAAAGGTTAGTGAGCCGAATATATGATTCCTCTTTCAGGACATCAATCCTGAAATGGTCCTCAACTTCTTTTTTCAACTCCTCCCAGGTTGGCCATTCCAGGATGGAGTTCTTCTTTTGATATTTTTCGAGGGTGATCCTCGAAAACGATTCAGCTTTGCCCACCATTCAGAGGAGAACGGCGGCAGTTTGTTGGTGATCATCTAGACCGCCTTGGCACTGAACCCAGGTAGCGATTTTGACCCACCAGGGGTGGAACGTTACCCAGTTGCCATCCCATGTGCCGGGATTGGCGATGAGTTTTGTAGGGAGCGATGAGGGTTGTGTTGTCGCGGCTTCAGCAAGTTGCTGTGTCATTTGTTGCTGAGAGAGCAACAACGCTTGGAGGAGAGCAGCCATATTGGCCATTGTATTGCGGATGTCGGCCCACATTACATTGGGGTCGACAGGCGGGGCTGCAGCTTGCTCGGACATGATTTAGAGGAATTTAGACGGGTGGCGAAGGATGGTTTTGGGATGAAGGCAGAAGAGGGCGGGAAAGTGTCTGGTTTTGGGCCAAACGTTCTTAAGCTTGGGATGACAGTGTTTGCGCTGACAACGTGCGCGGGGTAGAGCTGGAGGTGGGGGAACGGGAGAGACAGCGCAAGAGGAGAAGGAAGGGGAATGGAAACGGGGTGCAGGAGCTGGTTCTTGAGAGGGAATAGGGGCAGGAAAATATTCGCAGGGTTGTTCGATTGGGTGATCGTTAGGATTGATCTCGTCGGCGATTGGGGGAAGTCCTAGGAAGTGTGCAAAGCGAAGTGGTTCGGGAGCAGGCAAAAGGCGAATGACGTGGTTGGCGGCATAGAGGTTGAGGGCTGCTTGTTGTTGTTGGAAATGAAGATGATCGGCGCGTGCTCGAGAATGCATAAAACAACATAGGCGAGGGGGAATGAACAGGTTCGGCCTTGTGGCAGTCCTATTCAAGTGAAACGGGGTTGAGCGACGAGAAACAACTAATGGAGACCAACACCTAATCTAGGCGTTGGGCAACTTCAGCGATGGTGTGGATGGTACGATTTCTGGTGTCCAACCAAATGTGGACGAGGACGTGGTATTCGGTGATGAGAAAGTTAACGGTGCCGAGATATAGCATAAACATGGTACAATGAGTAGTGTGCAATAATGTGCACAAAGCCGGCAAATGCAGAGTAGATTGGAAGTAAGAGAAGAGTGGTATACAAATGAACAGGCCCCAAAGGAGGAGGGTATTCAAGTGAATAGGACTGAGGAGTAGATGACGAAGGGGAAGGGTTTATATATGTAAGTATGGGGAGTTTAGGGTAAGTCGTCTGAGTCCTAATTAGTTAAGGGCCAGTGTGGGGATAGAGAACATGAGGAAAAGGTGAGGAAACCATGAGGACAGTGAGAAGTCTGTGTGGGAAGAGAGAAGCATTCTCATGGGAAAAAATGGAGATGAAAGACATGAGGTATGATGTCATGATGACATCATAGGCTAGACCTCAGGTCACGTGAGGACTCTCACGGTCACGTGTACTAGTCACATGACTTCGAAAATGAAAAGAAAGCATTAAGTTCGAAAGTGAAGAGAAAATGGAAAACATAGCGTATAGGTCCTGAACTATAACATGTTTCCTATACTACATAGACAAAAGTGGCTTTTTCTTCTTGACTATAGCCTTTAGAGAGGCAGACTTTAGCACATTGTGAATGGTTTGGGAAGAGACAGGAGATGAAAGGGTAGAATTGATGGGTTAGGTTGCCTGGACAGCATTTTCAACCTTGCCAGAGGTAATTAAAATGGGACTAGAACTTCAACTAAAGACATTACCCTTTATACTAGGGGAAAAAAGGCTTTGATGATGATGGTACAGAGATAAAACATACAAGAGGGTCTAATAACAAGGACCAAGACGGCAAATGCAAAAATAGGAAAGTGGTAATCAAAGTAATCCCAGCCCCAAGTAGAGAGGAGATCAAGTGAATAGAACTAAGGAAAAGACAATGAAGGGAGGGGGTTTATATAGTAACTAGCAATAGGTTTAGGGTAGGTCATCTGAGTCCTAAATAGTTTAGGACTGGGTGAGAAGGAGAACAATGAGGAGAACATAAGTGTGGGGAAAAGTCCGCTGTGGGAAGAAAGAAGCATACTTGTGTGAAAGAAATGGAAATGAAGATGACATGAGGCACAATGTCATCATGATGTCATGGGGATAGGCCTCAGGTCATGTGGTGATCATGTGGACTGGTCACATGACTTCAAAAACAGAAAGGAGTCATTAAATGTAAAAAATAAAGAAAAGGTGAAAATGTAGTGTGAGGTCCTTGACCTATAACATAATACTAGAGATATTTCACCTTTTATCAATAGGAAAAAGCTTGAAAGGAGGGCCTAATTTAATGTTTTCCCTGGGATAAATTTCTTTGATACCTCTGGTCACAGTGAACCTCCTCAGACCAGTCTGAGAGGATACTTTCCTAGCAGAAAGGCTAAATTCAGAGAGAAAGAGGATATAGGCTCTAGCAGAGATAAAAATGGACTTTATTATGAAGTAGGGTTAGCTAGGTGGTATTTCTGCTATTAATAGTGCCCATGGTTATGTAAATTACATAATGAGACAGGGTTAAAGCACAGCACCCATCAGAACATTATGTTATTTACTAAAAATGACTGATAATATCATGCTCAAATAAGTGTCCTAATGACATGTCATTTTGAAATTGTTATATCTCAGTCCCATGGCAACCAAATCACATGATTAAGGACCCATTATCAAGGCAGGGGTTAGGGCTATTGATGGCCCTGCAAGGGCCAGAGCTGATACATTTTAGTTCTCTTGCAAATATAAAGTCTTTCAAAAATAGCTCAATATTGGGACACTTATTTGAGCCACTGTACATAGCTCAGGTTTGCAAGAGTGACCTGCAGAGCCTGGCATACACCTTGCTCCAGTTTGCTAACCATACATGCTGCAGTTTCTTTGTGAAGGGCTTGTTAGCATATAGGGTCTGAACTGAGTCACATGAAATGTCCTATGGTCATGTACTACTGGTTATGTGATGAAAACTGAATGTCACACTTGCAAACAAGCTTGCCAAACATGTGAGTGACAAGCTTGTTTATATAACATTTATATACCCAGTTACCCCCAGTAGTACATATCCTCAATAATTACAGTGATTCATATTGGGACAATGACCAAAAGAGGGAAATAAAATAAGGCAAGTATGTAATAAGCATATGCTAGGCAACAATATCAAGCAGGTGGCAGGTATAGCATGTCTTGCCAAGCCTCCCTGCTCTCTGTCATCATTACACTATCATTGACTATGCTGCTAAAATCACCACTGTCCCATCATTATTTTCCACAGTGACAACAACCTTTTCTTTATTCTCTCTCAATTCACATCAGTTTTCATAGTGTACATGTAGGTAGTTGTTCTGATGTTATTTTTTTATGCAAATCCAACTGTACACATCTTGAAGCCCAGCTCTCTAACTCCCACATTCCTTTCTTACATAGTTTTTTTAGTAGTTATTTTTCCAAGTACTTGGTATCATGTATGTAGACTTAACAATTTGGACTCAGGCTCTGTTATAAAATCCTACATCACTAAAACACCAAATCTAGCACAGATCTATAGACCCAGTGATCCACAGACCTGTATAGACCTATATAGATTTCAAAAGTTGTATAGACTTTGTACAGACTATTATATGGTATGTCAGTAAGTAATGGGCACTGTTAGTGTAACCAAAGTGCACAAATAGCACAGCAAATATAATGCATGTATGTATGTATAGAGAATTGTGAAAGTGAGATAATGGGGGATGATAGATGAGAAAGAGATAATAATGGGGGATGGAGAAGCTTATTTCATACTTGTCATACTTAGCTAGATTTGAAGTAATGCTAACAAGTATAATAAGCATATTAAGAACATTAAGTAAATTGGCATGGTATGTCTAGATGATTTTGTACATGTGGTGCAAGTGTAAATATTTGTTTAAGTATAAAATAAGTACCAAACTTGTGAACAAGTTTATAAAGTAAAAAAAGGCAAATAAGTGCAATAAGTAGTATTGCATTAGTCATTAACTGCAAACATAAAGTGAATATTAATGGTACTAATTTTTGATAGAGAGGGAATTCATATTCATGTTGCAGATATAGTAAGCAACAACACCAATGCAATGTTTGCATCATTTTGATTGAGAAGCTAATATCTGAAAAGCAATTAATGCTAGACCCCTAAACCCAGAGACCATTAGAAAGCCCTGATTAAGGGCTTTCAGATGATATGCAGGCTGATTAGGTAATTGTTCTATATCAGGAAATACTTTGGTATTAATGAAGGGTACTCATTGTATCAGTTTTGTTGCTGGTATCTGAAACGGGATGGGAACTTAACAATGTAGAACAACACCTAATCTAGGTGTTGGGCTACTTCAGCAATGGTATGGACGGTGCGGTTTCGGGTGTCCAACCAAACGTGGACGAGTACGTGATAGTTGGCAACGAGGAAGTTAACGGTTCCAAGGTAGAGCATAAAACATGTTTCGATGAAGAGGGTGTGATAACGTGCACCAAGCCGGCAATTGCAGAGTAAGGAAAAGATACAGAAGAGTGGTAGTCAAATGGATAGGCCCCTAGAGAGGAGGGTATTCAAGTGAATAGGACTGGGGAACAGATGACGAAGGGAGAGAGTTTATATATGTAAGTAAGGCGAGTTTAGGGTAGGTCGTCTGAGTCCTAATCGATTGAGGGCCGGTGTGAGAGAGATGGGAAACCAGGAAACCATGAGGACGGTGAGAAGTCCATGTGGGAAGAAAGAAGGGTCCTCATGGGAAAGGAGATGGAAATGAAAGACATGAGGCATGATGTCATAATGACATCATGGGCTGGGCCTCAGGTCACGTGAGAAGTCTCACGGTCACGTGCGCTGGTCACGTGACCTCAAAAGAGAGAGAAAACGTTAAGTTTGAAGATAAGAAAAAGTGAAAAATGTAGCGTATAGGTCCTGAACTATAACAGTATCAAGGATATTAGAAATCAGTATGAAGTATGTCCTCCCTTGGCCTTGATCACCTCCTGAACTCTCCAGGAATGCTCTCAATCAACCTCTAACATTCCTCTACCCCAATCTTATATAACTCTGCCTGAATTCTCTCCCAAAGTTCCAATATCCCCTTGGCTAGCTCAGGATACTCTGCTAGCCTTCTTTTGAGAAGAAACTATAGATGTTCTATGAGATTAAGGTCTGGGGACTGAGCAGGCCATACCATGACCATCCATCTTGCAAGTCATTCCAACTCCTTTCCAAGTCATACATCCCATAGCATCACTAATCCTCCCCCAAACTTAACTATTCTCTTTAGAATTCTATTACTGAGGCCCTCTTCTGCCCTTTTCCATGCCCTTTTCCCACTATCTGACCCAATGTGATTAATCTTGGTCTCATCTGACCATATACATTGAAACCAGATGGAAAACTAAACAAGAAGCACAACACCTATTTTAGGCATTGGGTGACTTCAGTGATGGTATGGACTGTCCGAGTCTGCATGTCCAACCAGACGTGGACAAGGGCATGATAATTGAGGACAAGAAAATTGACTGTTCTGAGATAGATTATGCAATGAGGTAAAATGAGAAGCGTGCAATAATGTGCACAAAGTTGGCAAAGTGCAGAGTAGAGAGATGGATGGAGAAGAGTGGTATTTGAGGAGTACCTAGCCTCTAAGATGGAGGGAAATACAAATGAATAGGACTAAGGGAAAGTAGACAACAAAAAATAACAAATTTAAGTAGTGACTAGCGATGTGTTTAGGGTAGGTCATCTGAGTCCTAAATAATCTAGGGCTGGTAGAGATAAGGGAACATGAGGGGGAAGCAAGGTGAACATGAGTACAGTGAGAAGTCTGTGTGGGAAGAGAGAAGCATACTCATGTGAATGAAAGAATGGGGATGAAAGACATGAGGAATGATGTCATGATGACATCACAGGCTAGGCCTCAGGCCATGTGAGAGGTTCTCACGGTCATGTGTGCTAATCTCATGACTTCGAAAGTGAAAAGGAATTATTAAGTTTGAAAATGAAGTAACAGTGAAAAACGTAGTGTATAGGTCCTAAACTATGACATACATAACATGCTTCCAATCCTCAATAGTCCAATCCTGATAGCTCAAAGCAAAATCTATCCTTGTTTTTCTATGACACTAAGCAAGAAGAGGGTGTTTTTGCTTTACCATAACCTTTATACCAGCTTTCTTCAAGTGGCAGCAAATGGTTTAAGGGAAGATAGAATGGTTTTTCACCTCTTGAAGTGTTTTGGTGACCTGAACTGCATTTTTAGCCTTTCCAGATGCAATAAGACAAATGGCATAACACATATATCAGTAGAAGAAATAATAAAAGATTATCCACCAAAAGCTTTGGGTAGGTTTGGAAGATGTTTGGATTGTAGTCTGCTAATAGTAGATTGGTTGAGACCAGTAGAGTGAGCAATTTGATAGGTTGATTGACCCAATTCCAAAAGAGAGATGATATGATGACTTTGCTCAATAGAGAGTGATTTTGTGATGATGGTTGTGGAAGAAGTGATGGTGTGTGTGTTTGTTTGTATCATGTTGAACTTATTACAGGTCACATGACCCATTGATTATGTAATAACCTCTTGCAACATGCACATTCAGTATTTTAGAATACCAGCAACAAAACTGATACAATGAGTACCCTTCATTAATACCAAAGTATGTCCTGATATAGAAATAATTACCTAATTAACCTGCATACTATCTGAAAGCCCTTAATCAGGGCTTTCTAATGGTCTCTGGGTTTAGGGGTCTAGTATCAATTTCCCTTTAGATATTGGCTTCTCAATCAAAATGATGCAAACATTGTGTTACAATTCACTTTTTCTTTGTCTTTTGCATTAGCATTCGTCCTACACTTCTTGCTAACGCTTTTCTTTCACACGATGACCACCGCTTACTTCTGCTCTTCTCATGATGATCATCATGATTATGAACTCTTATCTCTTTGCTCCCACTTCCCTCCAACAGACAGCCGCGTTCCCTTTGTTCCGATAACTTCTGTTATCTTCCTTACTCCATCTACCTTATCAGGTTTCCTCTGACCTTCTGCTGCCACACAGCTTGGTCCGTGCATAGCATCCCTTAGGTATATAAAGCCTGCCATCGCTACCTTGTATTCTCTAAGCTAGACCTACCTGGAATAGCATCTTGTTTCCTTCACACGTCCATTGCCTCTCTAAGTCACCTGTCCTACTTTTGAGTGGACGCTCATCATTCTACCTTCATCTCTGGTTGCTCTTCCTTGCAACTTGTCCCTGCCACTCCTCTTTGTGGTTATCCTGTTGACAAGGGTATCCCTTGGTCGATTATCCTTCGTCCACCTCAGGAAGCCCCTGTGGAAGTCTCCGGTCGTTAACCACATGACTCGTCCCTGTCTTCAGTCGCCTTTCTCATGACTCGTTTTGTTAATAAGGAAGCCCCTTAGTCGACATCCCTCATCTCCCAGATCTATGTTCGTTCCTATCCGGACTGACCATAACACATTGCATCAGTTTTGTTACTCACTGTATACCCTGTTATATACTAGACACATGTCTCAGGGCCTGCAAACATCCCTCTATGATACAAATTGAGCATCTCTCTGTTATGCTTGGCCTGGATAGGGACAGTCATAGACCTGATTGTTATAGTTCAGGACCTATACACTACATTTTTCACTTTCCTCACTTCTTAGACTTTGTTATAGTTCAGGACCTATATGCTATGTTTTTCACTTTTCTTTACTTTCGAACTTAACGCTTTCTTTCTTTCTCAAAGTCACATGACTCTCGCACGTGACCGTGAGACCCCTCACATGACCTGAGGTCTAGCCTATGATGTTATTATGACATCATACCTCATGTCTTTCATTTCCGATCCCTTTCCCATGAGGACACTTCTTTCTTCCCACACGGACTTCTCGCCGTCCTCATGGCTACCTTGTGTTTTCCTCATATTCCTTTTCTCACACCAGCCCTCAATCGATTAGGACTCAGATGACCTACCCTAAACTCCCCATACTTACATATATAAACCCTCTCCCTTCGTCGTCTCCTCCTCAGTCCTATTCACTTGAATACTCTCCTCCTTTGGGGCCTGTTCATTTGTATACCACTCCTACCTTTTACCTTTACTCTTAATCATTGAGCTCGTGAACGACTCAGTGATTCAATCATATTTCTGCATTTGCCATCTCCCGAGCAACGTTACTGCTTGCTCATCGTCACACGTGCCAAGTTCATGATCTACTTGGGCACCATTAATTTTCTTGTACTTGAATACCACATTCTCGTCCATGTCTGGTTGGACGTCCACACTCGAACCGTACACACTGTTGCAGAGGTTGCCCAATGCCTAGATTAGGTGTTGTCCAACTTTAGTTGTTCTCATCGTTCACTCCGTTTCAGACTTAATGTTTTCTTTTCTTTTTCAAAAGTCATGTGACTAGTGCACATGACCGTGAGATCGCTCATGTGACCTGAGGTCTAGCCCATAATGTCATCATGACATCATACCTCATGTCTTTCATTTCCGTTTCCTTTCCCATGAAGATGCTTCTTTCTTCCCAGATGGACTTCTCACCATCCTCATGGTTACCTTGTGCCTTCCTCATGTTTCCATTCCCACACTGGCCCTTAATCAATTAGGACTCAGACGACCTACCCTAAACTCCTCGTACTTACATATATAAACCCTTACCCTTCGTCGTCTACTCCTCAGTCCTATTCACTTGAATACTCTCCTACTTAGGGGCCTGTTCATTTGTTTATCACTCTGTTCCTACTCCAATCCTATCCTCTGCATTCGCCATCTTTGTGCCCGTTACCGCACGCTCATCGTCTTGTCCCAAGTACATGATTTACTTGGGTACCGTTAACTTCTTAGTACTAGAATTGTTATAGGATTCATGATACACGACTACTATAACACTAGGACGCTTATCTTATCTTATTGGGTAGCATCTCACGTGACAACCCCCACAGCTAGGCTTAGGGTCTAGGACCGCACCTAGACTGGTCACGTGACATGATGTCATCATAGGGCCTGGAGCTATGACCTCATCGGTCTAGGCTATGACATCATCAGTGATGTCATGCCTCACGGTAACCGCATGGACACCTCATGTTACCTTAGTCATCTACTATAGACCGGCCCTCACGCATACAGGGAGCCTCCCCTAAACCGTACCCTTACATATATATACTGCAGACCCTCCCTGTATATTCCTTAGTTCTATTCACTTGTATCTTGCCCGGTTCCCCATGTCTGAACTGCCTGAGGTACCAGTGGGTGCTCTCCCACACTCTTTGCCGGGTTATGCCATCCCGTTATAAAAGGCACTCGTCGTCGAACCCTTCCCTCCTCCTCGTTGGCCTTATCTATTGGCTAGATGCCACTCGTCGTCCTTGCCAGCAGGAACCTTCCTGCAAGGCGGATGGAGCTGCCTTGTTTGCCGTTCCACTCCGTTACAAGAATACCACGTCCTTGTCCATGTCTGGTTGGACATTTGCACTCATACTGTGCACACCGTCGCAGAGGTTGCCTGATGCCTAGATTAGGTGTCGTCCAACTTTAGTTGTTTTCTCCGTTCACTCTGTTTCAAGGATGAATGAGGTTGGCCAAGGGTTTTCCTTGCTGACAAGAACAAGCATAATATTACAATTCATCTTTTGCTCTTATTCTTTTTCTAAACATTCACACTTGTCCCTTGACTCATGCTCCTTGTTCCCTTCTTTCTTTGCCATGATCATAATCATGCTTACACATCCTTATCTCTTATCAGACAGCCTCATTCTTTTCTTTGACAGCTCTTCTCTCATGCTGTCTTTCTACTCCACTTACCCTATTTAGATTCCTCAGACCTGCTACTATAACACAGCTTGGTCTGTGCATAGATACCCAGGGTATATAAAGGCTGGTATCATTGTCATGTATTCCCTAAGCTAAACCTACTAGAATAGCACCTTTTTATCTTTCACTTGTCCTTTGCCTCTAAGTCTTCATCCTATGAGTGGATGCTTGTTGTTCTACCTTCATCTCCAGCAGCCCTTCTTTGCTACTCACCCCCATCAACAAGGGTACTCCTTGGTTAATCTTCATCTACCTTAGGAAGTCCCTAAGGAAGTCCCCAGTGGTTAACCATACCACTTGTTGAAACGGGATGGAAACAACTAACGGAGCACAACACCTAATCTAGGTGTTGGGTGACTTCAGCGACGGTATGAACGGTACAGTTGCAGGTGTCCAACCAGATGTGGATGAGAATGTGGTAATCGGCGATGAGGAAATTGATGGTGCCAAGATACAGCATAAACGATGAATGACGATAAGTGTGTGATAATGTGCACAAAGCCGGCAATTGCAGAGTATAAGATTGGGAAAGAGAAATAGGAGTGGTAATCAAGAGAACAGGCCCCTAGGTAGGAGAGTATTCAAGTGAATAGGACTGAGGAGTAAACAACGAAGGGTGAGGGTTTATATATGTAAATATGAGGAGTTTAGGGTAGGTCGTCTGAGTCCTAATCAATTGAGGGCCAGTGCGAGAAAGAAGAACATGAGGTAGCCATGAGGATGGTGAGAAGTCCATGTGGGAAACAGGAAGCATCCTCATGGGAAAGAGAGCGGAAATGAAAGGCATGAGGTATGATGTCATGATGACATCATGGGCTAGACCTCAGGTCACGTGAGGATTCTCACAGTCATGTGCATTGGTCACGTGACTTCGAAAATGAAAAGAAAGCATTAAGTTTGAAAGTAAAGGAAAGTGAAAAACGTAGTATATGGGTCCTGAACTATAACACTTGTCTTGTTGGCAAGTATAACAGAGTGGAATGGCAAACATGGCAGAACCAACCCCAAACAAGGACAGCCTAGCCTCTAGCTAGGATGGCCAAATGTTGCCTAGAATGATAAATACAACAAGGAGCCTATAACAGTGGTCAACCAGCAGAAAGAGAGGAATGAGCAGTACTCAAGTGTACTCAGGCCCCACGATGTGGAGGGTAAGACAAATGAATAAGACTGGCTAACCCAGTTGTATCGCTACCCTATATATAGTGTCTACTGAAAGTGCACAGACCAAGCAGTGTACTCTAGGGCAGGTCTAAGGTAATGAATGTGGTAGTGGCAAGGCATGACATCATAGTGATATCATGGATCTAGGCATAGTCCGGAATGGCCTGTAGGCATGTGATTGTGGGAACTAGCATGTGCCCCTAAGGTACAATAAGATAAGATAAGAGTGGCCAAGTCATGTGATGGTGTGAACTAGTCACGTGACCTTGAAAGTAGAAATTATAAGTCCAGGTAAAGGGGAAACCAAGGAATGTAATGGTAAGCAGTAGTGTTATAGCCCAAACTACAACAGCAAGGAAGATCCTTGGCCAACCTCACTTGTCCTCATCCCAGGTCTATGTTTGGTCCTACCCAGGGGTATCATTGTTAATGGGAATGAGCAGCAAAGAAGAGCTACCAGAGATGATGATAGAACAATGAGTGTCCACTTGAAAGTAGAACAAAGACTTAGAGAGGCAAGGGACAACTGAAAGATCAAAAGTGCTATTCCAGGTAGGTCTAGCTTAGGGAATACATGACAAAGATATTAGCCTTTATATACCCCAGATATCTGCACATGGACCAAGTTTTGTTACAGCAGTAGATCTAAGAAGTTTAAGTAGGGTAAGTGGAGTAGGAAGATAGTGTGAAAGGAAAGCTATCAGAGAAAAGGAACAAGGCTGTCTAATAAGAGATAAGAACATGTAAGCATGATTACAGTCATGGGAAAGGAAGCAGAAGACTAGGAGCACAGGTCAAGTATGATCATTGAGAAAAAGGAACAAGAACAAAAGGCAGGTTGTAACACTCTCTACCTCCTTACAATACATAGACCACCCCACACATGTAATGTTCAACATACATAAGGCAATAGCCCTACTAGACATTAAATGAGGGGAAAAAAAAAGTAATCATAACACTGAGTCTGGTGCATACATAGTTTACATCATCATGATTAGGAATAACACCATGGTAGACTGATATTGGGATATAAGAATCATTATCTGATAGATTATCAGTGACCTCACCAGGGTCATGAATTTCTATTGGAATACATAGGCCCATTTTCTTGATCTCTGGAATAGTGTAGAAAGAATTTCTTATCAAATGTAGCATTTGTTGAATACTCTAGCAAGTAGTCAATAGAGAAAGGGGTAACTATGAAAGTTTGAAATATTATGTGCTTAGTGTTACATGAAAGTACTGCTTTCAAGTGTGGAACACAAGCAAAGAACAGCTCTTCAGGGAGGATGCTCATAAAGAGGTACAACAGTGTCCTGAAGGGCTCAAGGGAGATCAAGTTTAAGAAGAATGTTGGGACAGTGGGTTCAAGGGACTCAGGGAACTGAGGACACAAGAAAGGTGTGATGGATTGTGCAGATCAAGAGTGGAGAATACATGTTATAGTTCTGGACCTCACACTATGTTTTCTCATTCTTTACTTCATTTCATACTTAATGTTTTCTTTTTACCTTTGAAGTCATGTGACCATGAGACATCTCACATGACCTGAGGTCTAGCCCCTGACATCACTATGATATCACGCCTCATGTCATCTTTCATTTCCATCTTTCTCCCACAAGTACACTTCTTACTTCCCACATGGACTTCTTGCCATACTTGTGTTTTCCTCATTGCTTCTTATCAAACCTGGCCCTAAACTATTAAGGACTCAGATGACCTACCCTAAACTCCTCATACTTACCTATATAAACCACTCCCTCTTGTCGTCTTTTCCTTAGTCCTATTCATTTGATCTCCTCTCCACTTGGGGCCAGGATTAACTCAAGTACTACTCTTTCTCTTTACCTTCCTACTCTGCACTTGCCAACTTCATCCTCATTATCAGATGCTTTATATGTTCTATGTTTGTTCTATTGCAATTAAAGCCTTCTTACTCCTCATTATTATCCACATTTGGGTGGATCCCCATTCACATTCAACCATTGCCATTGCTGAACTCACTGTTCCCCTAAACTAAGGGCAATGTCTCATAATAGTTGTTTAGTCCCATTTCAATACATGGTATATGATAAGGTATATATAGCATACATGTGAGAGAATGGAACACTATAGAAGGTAAAGGAATACAGGGAATACTTGCTATCATGAGAGAAATGGCTGTGGAGATGTTGTCATTCATGTGAAACAAGACAAAAAAGGAAAGAACAATAAGAACAAAAGGAGTAAACATGGGAGCAACACAAATAACTGTGACACTGTGACACAGCTTGGTCCATGTGCAGATACCCAGGGTATATAAAGGCTGATATTGTTGACATGTATTCTTTAAGCTAGACCTACCTGGAATAGTACCTTTTGATCTTTCATTTGCTCTTTGCCTCTCTAAGTCTTCATCCTACTTTTGAGTGGATGCTTATCATTCTACCTTCATCTCCAGCAGCCCTTCTTTGCTGCTCACTCCCATCAACAAGGATATTCCTTGGTTGATCTTCATCCACCTTAGGAAGGCCTTAAGGAAGTCTCCAGTGGTTAATCACACTGCTCATCTTATCGACAAGGAAGATCCTTGGTTGACCTCACTCATCCCAGGTCTACATTTGTCCCTACCTGGGCTAAGCATAACAGTAGTAACAATGGTTAAAGAGTCAAAAGTAAGTTTCTTAAGTGGAACTCAAGAGATACATACACTTCCTACTAGAATGTATTCCAATGTGCATGAATAATCAAGGTACTATTGTCCTTGCTTTGAATCCAGCACAAGGTTAAACAAAATATGTTTACATCTCACAATATCATATTCATAAAGCCATACATACATAGAGAACATGGTAAAATGAAATGGTTCTATGTTATAACCAACACATAGTTTGCAGACATCTTTATCATAGCCATAAAATGGTATATTTTTTCACTTCATTTTCCTGATGTACTAGTAGAAGTAACTGAAGATACAATCTTGGAATATCCCATAAAATGTAAGCTTTTAAAGCCAAAAATGTGTGACTCTATGCTATAAAATCATCTATCAGTATACAGAGAATTACATATATCAGGTTGCTTCTTACACATATGGTGATGTGAGATTACATCCATAAGAATTTTGACTCTTTGCTCTTCATTATTAATGGTGAAATAGTTCTCAAAGAGTCCATTGAGTTCCTTGGATACTGCAACAGATGTTCCAGATTCTATGTGCTTTCTTGTTGCCAATGAGAATGCATCCTTGCAGTTGTTTTGAACCAGAGAAAATGAATATTCAAGAAGTAGTATGATATCTATTAAAAACACATGAAACATACTAAATATCAAGGTCAAGTAACATTAACATACCAATTCCTTCTTGAAGAACATTCTTCCATGTCTTAGATGATGTCTTTGCCTAGATATCAGAATGATTTAATTCTATCAATATATGCTTATAAATATACATGCTTCTGATATGTTTTTGACATCTTGTGGGGAAATCTAAAAGATAATGAATATTAATAAAAATGGGAAAACAGTAAGACAATAGAAATATGCATACCAGATATTCATTGTTTGAATGGACAATCTAAACAACATTAGTTATAATATAGAGAGCACAAACATGAAGACATGCAGTCTATTTAAATCATTAATAGAAATATTGAAAGTAAAACAGAGATATATTACCTCCTAAATATTAATAAGACATGAGTATAAATGCCCAACTTGCTAATTTATGAGAAATGCTCACATCCTAAACAACACACAAATATGCATTAAAGTATTTAAAAGCAGAAAAATAATACTTACCAGCTAGACAGGATGTGTCAATAATGAAATGATAGACATTGAGTAAAATAGGATATACTAAACATTGAATTGCTTACATTCTATTGTGAAGAGAGAGAGGAGAGAGAAAAATGCATATATTAGTATTACAGTGAAGGAATTACCAGTTGTTTCATTAGAATGCACATGAGATCACTCACTGGCTATGAATAGAAGAGTAGTAGCAGGTAAGAGGGTGGTGAGTAGCATTCACATCCCTCAGCCATACAACACCACTCACTGGCTATGAATAGAAAAGCAGCAGTAGGGTGGGTGATGAGTAACATTCTTGTCCCTTAACTGTACAATACCACTTACTCCCTACAGATAAGAGTGCAGCAGCAGGGAAAGTGATGAGCAGCATTCTTATCCCTTAGCCATACAACACCACTTACTGCCTATGAATGGATGTGTAGGAAAAGGGAGAATAATGAGCAGTATTCTCATTGCTCAGCCATACAAGACCACTTACTTGCTATGAATGGGAGTATACCAGGAAAGTGAGTGATGAGCAGCATTCTCATACTTCAGTTATACAACATCACTTACATACTATTAATGGGAGTGCAAAAGAAGGGAGGGTGATGAGCAGCATTTCCATCCCTTAGCCAAAGAAGAGTACTTACATACTATCAATTGGAGTGCACCAGAAGGAAGGATGTTGAGCAGCATCCTCATCCCTCAGCCATACAACACCACTTACATACTATCAATGGAAGTGCACCAGGAGAGAGGGTGATGAGCAGTATTCTCATCTTAGTCATACAACATCACTTACTCCCTATAAATTAAAGTGCAATGGGAGGGTGGGTGATGAACAGTATTCTCATCCCAGTCATATGGGACCACTTACATACTATCAATGAAAGTGCAACAGAAGGGATAGTGGTGAACAGTATTCTTATTCATTATGCATACAGCACCACTTACTGCCTATGAATGAGATGGTAGCAGGAGAGGGTAATGAGCACCATTGTTATCCATCAGTCATATAATATCACTCACTCGCTATGAATAGAAGTGTAGCAGGAGGAAGGGTGATGAGCACAATTCTCATCTCTCAGTCATAGAACACCACTTACTGCCTATAAATATATATGCAAGAGAAGGAAGAGTGATGAGCAACACTCTCATCCCTCAGCCACACAACACCACTTACTCCCTATGAATTGGAGTGCAGCAGAAGGAAGAATGATGAGCAGCATTCTGCATTCCTCAGCATACAAGATCACTTACTCCCTGTGAATGGAAGTACAGGTGGTGGGTGATGAGCAGCATTTTCATTGCTCAGCAAGAGAAAACCACTTACATACTATCAATGGGAGTGCAGAAAGAGTGGGGGATGAGCAGTATTCTCATGCCTCTACCATACAAGACCACTTACTCACTATAAATGGGAGTGCAATGGTGAGCAGCATTCTTATCCATTAGCCATACAACATCACTTACTCCCTACATATGAATGAGAGTGCAACAAAAGGATGGATGATGAGCAGCATTTTTACCCCTCAACTATACAAGACCATCTACAAACTATGAATGGGAGAATAGCAAAAGGCAGGATGATAAGCAACATTTTTATATCTCTGACCCATATTGGACCACTTACATCCTATAAATAGGGACCATGATGTTGCTTCTTGTTATCATATGTAGTCTCAATATAAGCTCTAATGCATACCTTTTATAAAGCAACAAATGATTAATCAATAAGTCTTCTTCTCAACATTAGAATATTTACCTAGTTCAGAGTAAAATCATTTCATATCTCAAACATGTAATGGTCATGATAAATCTTGCCTTAGCATGTGGAAACCAGCTAGCCATTGCCCTGACCAGATCATGATCTTCTTTATTAATCATTTTGAACCTAATATAAGGCTCCAAGACCCTTCATGATATTAATATATATGTCCTTGGCCTTAATAATTGGATTACTTACTCTCTGACTGCGTACTCAATACATATCTGAATATTCTTTTCTTGTGCAGACACTAAAAGCATTTGCAATGATTCACTGCTTAATGCAGCTGCAGTCTTTGCAAGCAACATGTTGCAGCCTGCATCAGATTTGTCCATATCTAGGAAAATATTCAATAGCCAGAATGTAGATCAAAATCTACATATACACACTTTCAAGCTGGACAGATGCTTTTGGGGGAAAGGCCAGCTTGCACAGATCACCCCAAACATTCCTCTTGTTGAACATTTCTTGACTCCGCTCCCTCAGCACCTTCTCTTGATATTCTTCAGACAACAGTAGATGCTCAGGCTCGTATGCCTGTGTCATAAGAGCATCAAATTTTGTGAACAGCACCACAACTGGCACTAACAGTCAAACCAATCAGCAAGATAAATTTCATAAAAAGGAATACATCACCATTGCTAGTATCACATTCAGCAAAGAACCTTTCCTCTGCAACAGTAATAGCACGGTGCAGTTGATTCATTGGGATACAGTACCTATATGTATTAAAGCCAGACCCAGTAAAATCATCACGTGGACTCACCATATAGCATGAATCCGCTTCGTGAGGAAATTAGTATTGGCACGTTGCGTGACAAACTGTTTCATCAACTGAAATTCACGCTCATGTCCAGCCTCAAATCCAGGAGAATCGTGAAAGACAAATTTCGGGTTGCTCTTAAAGACCATTTCATGGTTGATATCATGGATTCCACGCTGTGGAAGTACGAGTGAGCTACAACAACATTCATGGCAGTCATGGTAGTCACCCCTCTTGACCCCTTGATCTCAAGATCAACCTGATCGCACATTGATAGTGTCAGTATCCACTGACCCAGACTTCATAAAGCGCACCCGTTTTCCTCGATTGTTATAGATCTCTGGGTCTTCTGTTGCATTGCAGATTTTCTGAAGGACGGTGGTCTTTCCGGCATTCGCCCTGCCGATGATGAGAATTCTAAATCGTCCAAATTTCTTCATGAGGTCCGGGACAACATCTCGCATGAAGTCGGCAACATCCGCAACCTTTGTTTGCACTTTGGCGACGCCACACTGTCAGAGTATGCCTCCAAGGAAACGACGACCTGCTCACCAGGTTCATCTGAGTCACCCATCCGTGTCTCGAGAGTGAGCGCTTGATCATCTTCAGCATGAGTAAGATTATTCGAGTCATTGGTGATCACGCCAGGCTGCGTGGACGGAACGTTGGAACCTTGAGCAGAGGTTTTGAAAACCCTCGTTGTCAGAGCAGGCTTAAGAGACTAGCGGTTTCGAAGGCGTACCTGCAATGGAACTGATGTTTTTGACTTGAACCGGGAGAATATAGAGGTTGCCAGGCTGGGTGGTAGAAATTTCGGGACCTTGAGCAGGCGCTTAGACAACCTCGTCGTCAGACTGCAGTTTAAGATAAACAAGCTGTTCTAAAAGCACACCTGAATCAGCGAGGGAATTGATCCCTCGGATTTGAGTCGGGAGAGTGTGGAGGTCGCCAGGCTGCATGGTAGGAACATCGGCAGATTCGACAGATGCCGGAGGCGAGGATCTAGAGGCGATGGAAGATTGGAGGTTCCTGATTTGTTTCTTGATTGTTTTCATTGTGAATGTGGGTAGTACTAAAGCTCAGATGTGAATATAGCGCAGCTGATGGTTCGTGAGGTTGTGGATCGGTACGATGGACACCGTGGGAGAGAGAGCTACCCAAAGTACACGGCACAGCCCTAACACGACAGCTGCGTGCAGCCAATGGGCATTCCGTGACGCGTGAAGTTCGATCGTGACGGCGGCTTGTAGAGCGGAGCGGGCGATGGCCGGCCGCAAGCACACACTACATGGTAGGAATGTACTCGACAGGAGTGAGGATGTGGGCGATAGCCCTCGGGATTTTCAGCCTGAAGCACTATGAGGGCAAGCGAGTTGCATCGAGCGGCGAGGGGAGCCAGAAGTGAGATGGCGGACGAGAACCGCGGAGGTCACGTGTCGTGACAGGACCCACAGTATGTATGCATCCCATTAAAGCTATGTCTGAATCATATACCTGTAATATCATGTTGAATTGCAACAGCGCCGTCGAACTCGGAAACCTCATGGACTATTCTAGTAGCATCAGGGGATACCGTGCAGTATGGCGTGCTCGAGAAAGAAAACGTTGACCACAAACCTTTCCCATAAAAATGCCAAAACGAAGACTCCGAACGACGCTCGTCGCCCCTCCACACCCATAAAATACACTCGTCTCACCCACCCCTCGCTCGGTCATCTGTCCAGTTGGGGATGCATCCACATATCCGTCGTATATGCCCACCCATCTGTACAAGCGTTTAAAGAACACGCATGGGACATCAAATGGCGTGTACCTTCATCCGCACTGATGCATACGGTCGCATCACAGCTCATGTGCCACCCAGGTCGGCTCACCACCTTTCGATCTCGATAAACATACAATTAGGGGAGGGCGAAAACGTCAGGTTGCTGCTGTGCAAGTGAGCGCCACGACATCATCTCGTCACTGATAATGGGCGCAAACGCACTTCACTTCACCGCCCACACTACACCAGCCATCTTCCGGGTCCAACCCACCCGTTCGTTGTGCTTCAAATTCGCCTTGAACATTCCCCCTGATGTTGATCCTGATCAGGGTTTCACACCATCCTCAGGCCCCATCACTGTTGCGCTGGACGCACTAGACGTCGTCAATGCCGCATCCCTGCCCCCCTCCCGTCCCCCGCGCATGAACATCACGACAGACCTG
Organism: Hemileccinum rubropunctum; assembly: GCA_038089535.1. NCBI lineage: Eukaryota > Fungi > Basidiomycota > Agaricomycetes > Boletales > Boletaceae > Hemileccinum > Hemileccinum rubropunctum. The sequence goes on from JBBPLC010000047.1 coordinate 89,489, forward strand.
CGCCGCTTGTCCTCACCTGCTTCCTGCACCCACCATTCATTCTCCCAGGGCTCGACCTGCACGCGCGGCCCATACCACATGGCGTCGTCAGGGACTGTCGTTGTCGATGAGATGTCGGAAAAAGAGGTAAACGTCACGCGGGGCGAGCGCGAACAGTAAAGGTATGCATGCGTGAAGGGGGTGAAGGAAGGCAGACGCGAGAGAGGCGGTTTGGTAGGCATGGGGCCAGTACCAGATAAGGTGGTAAGTACAAAGCTGGGGAGGGGACCCTTGATGCGAGGATGGAGAGTAACGATGGAGCCTGTGCCGGCGAGGAAGAAGAGGAGACGGAAGGGGAGGAGGTCAGCCAGCAGGAGGGAGAGGGGAAGAAAGAAAGAAAGGTGGGTGGCGATCAAGAGTGGGTGATGGGGTTGGGTAGTTGGCTGTGTAGTTGGTGGGCGTGGGGCGTCCGAGGTACGTCGGGGATGCTTCAGGGGATACGAGGTGGGTTCGTGGGATGTAGTAGCGGTGGAGAGCTTGGATTGATATGACTTGGGTGGGAGGAGGAGGAGGAGGACGATGGTGTCGTGCACGTTTGAGCTGAATAGATGGAATGAGAAGAGGAAAATATTGGACGAGCGATACTTCAAGGCACCTGGCATGAAACTCTGGATGCGGCTTGTATATTGGCCTGCCAGTGTGATGTGAGCAAGCCAAACAGTCGACGTACACGAATGTCGACATAAGCTTGACGACCACACAATCACGCGCCATGCTCGTCGTCCTCGGTGAGTGCAATATCCTTCGTGACGGCACCGATGTTCATCCAGACAGCTCTGAGGCTTGCTGCCTCCAACATCGACGACTCCGCGCTGGCGATGTCAGACGGTTGAGCAGGCGAAGTAAACCCTGAATCACTCCAACTTGCAGATGGCAGTTGGGAAGAGACCATCTTTATCGGCGAACCTCTCTGCTGGCTTGCCCGTCCGACCAAGGGTGGTTCTGCAGATCTTTGCACGTCCCTCCTCCGTCCTTCACCACCCTCACCATTCATCCCTGACATTGACTACGACTTCACCCTCCTCTTCATCCATCCCACTATGGCACATCACACACGTCGTCCACTCTCCCGTCTCTTCATTTTCCGCATCTGCCACGATCGACACCAACATCCCCATTTACTTTATACGACGCTCTCGACCGGAACTCAGTTGAAATCAGGCCGCAAATGTTCTCTGATACAGATAAAATTTAATGCTGAGGGCGATCCTGTTTTCTCATGTTCAAAAGACCACATTTTCAACATCTGGTTCTCCCATAATGGTGGATTGCAAACAACGAGCGTATATATATGGATACCCTGACACATCTTCAGCTCTCAGTAGATCGGACTTATTTCATGACAAGTAGCAAGGACAAGACAGCACAGGTTAGTCGTCCTATCATCAACCTTACACGCGCTCAAGACAGATTCTACTAGTACCGAGACACCACTCAACACCGCGGCACTCGCACCAAATAAGCCCTATGTGCGCACGAACTACCTTTTTACGCGTGTCTATGTTCTAACTCAGAAACGTAGGTTCTCCTCGGTGGAGGACAGGAGACGATGCAGGTCACGACGACGTCGTTGCGACAAGGAAAATTTGAAACCCGTTTTTGGCACAAGGTATTCGAGGAGGAGGTTGGGCGCGTCAAAGGGCATTTCGGACCCGTGAACACGTCAGTTGCTTCTTGAACCTGTAGATGGTGCATTGACTGTATGGATTAGTATTGCAGTCCACTCTGACGGAACCTGTTATGCGTCTGGAGGAGAGGATGGTTTCGTACGGGTCCATTACCATACTTCCGAGCCAAACCCTACGGGGACCTGGAGATTGAGGATTAATCAACAACCTGTATCCCACTTTCTATGACAAAGGGATGTGTCCTCAGTTCCTCCAACGAGTGTAAGTTTTACATTGGAGCTAAAGCTGACGTGTGGGTATCTAACAGGCGAGGTACTATACTCAGGCGCCTACGTGCACAAATGCAATTCTCTGTGCCAGCGGCACCCCCTTTTCGACTACTGTCAGCGCCTCATTGAGTGATTGTGCAATGCTCGTATACTGCACCAACCCCCCTGCTTTTAGAATGACTTTTTCGTAGAATGCAGCAGCCACATGTTGCATCACTTCGTCATCAACCGGCCACAATGTTCCGACCACACTCCGGACGCCCGAATACTGCAGCGAAGCAGCTAGATGCATCGTTTCTTCTAGCCCAGTATCGTCCCCCCTATTACACCGCCCAGACAAGAATGCAAACTCCACCTGAGGGCGCGCCTCGGAGATGTCGTACAACGACAGCATGCCGTCTCTCGTTGCAAACCCCGACTGGCACGGTAGGCTGGAGTCGAACGAAGTGGGACACGCCAGATGAAGCCACACCGGCTCTCGGAATGCGGCGAGAACGGCCTCTGAGCTCACTTCCTCGCCTTCCATCCGCCTGAACGGCATGTTCGGCGGAATGCGGTTGCGCAACAGATCGAGCTCCTGGCAGGTCTCGGCATCGGACGCTGCATCCCCGATCGCGACGATCGTGGGTGCCGTGGTTGTCGGGCTGGCTAATACTTGCTTCGACTTTTTGCTCTTGAGAAAGCCCGGGATCATGCTTGAGCGACGGGAGCGCGGCGCTCCGTGCGTCGCTGCCGTTCTGGCGCATATCAGGGCCTGGAGGGTAGGTGTGTACGAGGAAACGTAGAGTTGTGATAAGTTTAACTCGTTCTGCCTATACGGGCCTGCAGCGTGCAGGGGTATCGATGTGAATATGCCAGTGGGGCACCACCATAGGCGAGAGCCTCTTGGGGTATGGGGTGTCAAGTGTTGGACGATCGGGAAGACGACGACGTCCCAGAGGTTCGATAGTAGGTCTTCCAGTGCTTCTTCATCATCGGCGGTGATGAGGTTCCCACTCAGCTCTCGAAAACGCGTTGCCATCTGCAAGACATCGTCGGGTGTCGTTCGTAAGAGCGGAACGTGAATTGGCGGTGTAGTATGCAACAAGATGAGGGCGTCGCAGGCGTGCTGGCTAGCGTTGAGGATGATGACTGGGCCATCTATCGCGGCTTTTTCGAGGTCGGGGAAGACCGTGGGTTTGAGAAACGATTTGAAACCCTCCACGCGCCGGATCTGTTCGACGACTCCCTCCCTTTCCTTCAGCAAAGGTTTCGTGCCCTTGATTGATTTTGAAGTGCCAGGGACATGCTCAAGCTGGGACGAGAGGCGCTCAAAGTCGTCCGCCAGCGATGCCCCATACTCTCCCGTAAATCGCACCTCGTCCAGGCGGGTCCTGGCGCGCACCAGCTGGGACCACAGGAGTGATCTCCCACCCTCAAGCGCTTCGATTGCCTCTGCTGGGTCCTGGAAACGCAGCGCAAAAGAAGCGCCACCGGATGCCAGATTGGAGCAGTATCTCCTCGCTAAACATTGTCGGAGCTCGGGAGAGCGTACCACCAAGATATGGCGCTCGAGTAGACGGAGCGCGCCGCGGTATATGTCTATGCCTGAACGATGGCTATACATCTCTGCGTCCTTGACGCATTGCAGCAACGCGCGAAAAGCAGGCAACAAACACAAAGAACCACTGGCAATGTTCATACTGAGCTCATGAAGCCCAAAAGTCTCGTGGAGATCAGAGGGCCTCTGTTCAAGGAGAAAGCGGAAGTAGTGAGTCGACGCTAGTTCGGCGTAGACCTCTGCGATGAGCGGGTGAGTCAATGTACAAAGGTCCTTGGCGAGGCGGAGATGTTGGAATATGGACTCGATGTCCTTGACTTCCCAGGGAAGGACGCGTGCCCTTAAGATACGGGCGAGCAGTAGATTGCATGCTGCTCGTAACGAGTCTGATGCATGCTGCATGTTTATGGAAGTGTTACAGTGGAGATAGGCTTCGTCGAGGTCCAATTCGTTTCCGGTCTCCTCGAAGCGTAGCAATAGGGTGGACGCGAGTGCTTGGTATGACGTTGCTTGATTAGGATGACCAGGAGCTAGCAGCTCAAGCGCCTCACGGTAATAGGAGATGGACCTATCCAAATCAATGGTTCCTCCATACAATCTGAACCTCCGCTCCAGACTCTCCGAGCTCCTTGTCAGGATGGTTGCACGATGGGGGTGATCTTGTGAAGTCTCCATCAGTGCTTCATTGTAAAGGTCAATGGCAGTATGACGGTCTTCGGGATTACCGAATTGCTCAAAGCGCGCATCTAGGCATGTACCGAGCGCTTCGAGAGTGACGACACGCCGCAGTACATTCTCGGAGTGAATCTCCAAGGCGAAAAAATGTTTCTGTATAGCTTCCTCAAGGTCACCCAATCTCCCCAATCTTGAGAAGCGGAGGAATAAGGCATTCCCCAGGCCTCCCAAGAAGATTCCTTCATTTTTATGATCAGAGTCAACCAGCTCAAGCGCGGTGCGGTAATGTTCGATTGCGAGCTCGAGGTCGGGAAGATCAGAGAATAGCTTGTAACGCATCACGAGTGCATCTGCTAGATCATAGAACGCCGTGTATTGCGATGCGCCTTCTGCAGACCGAAGCTCGATTGCTGATTGGAGGTTCTTCAGCGCGGTCTGCAAGTCTTCGGCATCTCCATACGATTCAAATCGTCTGATGAGTGCGGTCGAAAGGCACGAGAGTGTGTGGAAATAATCTGGGTGACCTTCGCTCATGCCCTGTAACGCGAAAAATGAACATTCAATGGACAGCTCTAGGTCTTTTGGATCGTTTTCCAACTTGAAGCGAGATAAGAGGGCGTTGGCGAGATTATAATACGACGTCGATTTATTCTCGGAAAGCGAAGAATCCACGACGGCGCGATATTGGCGAATTGCGTTGTTGAGATCTGAGACATCCCCGGAACGCTGGAATCGGAAAAATAGGGCGCTAGCGTAGTTCATGAGGGGCATCAGACGCCCATCAGGAGGAAGTATGGAGAGTGCTGTGTTAAAATGCTCGATTGCCAGTTCAATATCCTTGTTCATGCCAAGCTGGCCGTGCCGAACTAGTAACGCCGTGGCAAAATTGGACAATGTCTTGGCTCGCCGGGGATGTCCAGGAGGGCGAAGGTCCAATGCAGCAAGATGACACTCCACCGAATGATCTAGATCAGCTATATCTCCATGACGCTGAAAGCGAATAGATAATACGTTCGCGAGATTGCTGAACAACTTGCTCCGTGCATCATCAGGCAAACTGGTAGATGATCTGGCTAGCGTCAGCGCCGAGCGATAACGAACAATGCATAAACTGAGGTCCGAGGGATTGCCTTGGGCTTCGAAACGCGAGTAGAGATTGTCACCGAGACGGACAAGTGTGTCGAAATCCTGTCGATCGAGGTTGGTTTAAATGGAGGAAAGGATCAAACGAACCGCCCACCGTCATGCAGTCGAGTTAGATGCAGTCTATGTCTATTTTCGGAAGCGCAGTTGAAACAGTTCAACAGAGCTGGCAGCTCTGTTATGTGGGAAGAAGTGGGCGCGAGAGTGGGCTCCCATACCTCACACTAGTTGAGATATATGTGTGACCCATTGCATTAAATAGGTGAAGAAGTGTATGATGTGGAGTCATGTCATGGAACTGACAAAGTCGTAGGAAAACGGTCCGCAAGTTGACTGCAACCTGCCAATCTGCGAGAAAGTCCAGGAGAGCCTACATCATAACAATGTCACATGTCGGGAAGAAAACCTCGGGTATGACCAGAGAACTCGCCTGATTGCCCCCAGCTTCCTGATACATACCCATGGCAACGAAAATTGGCTCCCGGTATTTGCATGAACTTGAAGAGACCCGAGGATACTGATTCAAGGACCGTACCGTGTCTAGATGCAATCGATATCCCGAGGTTGAATGTCTTCATGTCGAGCATTTTTAAGATGGTGCGTGCATGCAACTGCATGGGCGTGTGGAACCTGAATATGCACACATTCCGGAACCGAATATGAACCGATCAGAAACCAAGCGAATTCCGATGGCAAGGTGGGGTGCGAACACAGATGCTGACCGCCAGAGCCTTTCCCACTGTGTTACATACAGCGTTGGCAGCGCGTGCGACCGATCATCCTGCATTTCTGAGTTACTCGATGCTGCGCTGATAACAGGGTGAAAATTTGACTGTCTTACCTCGAAATATCCTCTGACCACCCTCGGCCCCCTTCAACATCGTCATCTTGACATAAAGAGCCAGTCACAAGTCGATGTGCCCAAGCCTGAGGGAGAAATGCCATCAGATCTCTTATTTATTCGCAGTGCTGCCGCATCCTCGAGTCTTGTCTCGACCACCAACCGCGAGTCGCACCAGATCTAAACGATCCAGAGAAATGGCAGGCAATATGGCGATATGATCAAGTCCGACATGGTAAACCCCAGTTGATTGAAAAACCGGACATCTTCCATTACCAATCTGGGACCATTTATCTCGAAACCACATCTGTCAGAGCTCTTTGATCAACATCAAATAATTTCGCCATGGTGGTGAATGGCCGTATGTACTCTGTCCAGGTTTGGGATATCCATGCACTAACTTGAATGCATTTCGCATTGCTCATCCGCCGTTCAAGCCGGCTAAGTATATACATATATATAGCCTAGTAACTGACTGCAAGGCTCAACTTCCGTTCTTCCATGTTCAATTTTCAGCTTCTCGTCGCGGCAGTGATTACTGCCAACATCCATTCAGTGACATCTTTCCAACCAGGTTCCGACTATGGTGTCTATAAGACAACCAATCTGTACAACTGCACAGGGGAAACCCATATTTCCAATGTCACCGTGCCCAATGCTATCGACACACTTCCCCAGATCGAGCCTCTTTCGGGACATGGCTGGGAACAATGGTCATTGTTCCTGCACGGGACATCCCCGATGATCTTGAGGTGGAACCAAGGCAATCCAAGCGGGTCTGAGCTTTCACCTGCCCAATTTGATATTCTCTTTGTGGATGTCGACGGAACGACCGTCCAGGGTACGGTGACGGGCGACCTTTCATACAGCAATGGCGAGCATGTGAAGCAAATCACGATTGGAAACAATTCACTTGCGTGGGACTCTGATGCGTTGTGGTACAACGTGTCTGTGAGCATAGACGACTACAAGTTGACATTGGATTCATTCTCGTTCGTATTCAACTCAGCGCCTTCATAGAATAAAATTACTGACCCGTATGATAGGGCAACCCTTGATACGTTCCACCCTAATGTCGCATTCTACAACGGATTGCTCGACAAAACCGGTTCCTGGTTTGGTTCTGTACCCTTGGTTCGTGGTCAAGTGTAAGCATTTTCTTATTTGGGTTGGGTGACAACGACTAATATCAAGTAGTGTCGGGAGCTTGTCCACTCCCACGGAGAACATCACCCTTGACGGGCTGACTGTAATGAGACACATGTTCTCCGAGAATCCTTTGCCATCCTACATAACCAAATACACCGGTGGAACAGTCTGGGGTTACAGCACGACGTTCTATGACTCGCACCTCTTTTATCAAGCAGAAACCACGGATGGATCAGGTAGGCAGAGATCTGCATTAGGGTTAGATGATTTAGGCTTAATGATACATTTCCTAGTTCACGATGCTGCATTTCTTGGTCGTGCACTCCCTGCACCTGGCCAGCAAATCGGATTCTCTTCGGCATGGGCGATTTATGATGTCACGGACGACGACCTGTACAGCTTGAGCATTGATGCTGCGAGCAACACAATCAATGCATCATTCTCCGGGTGTTCAAACACTCATAACATCCCTTATCAGTTCAATGTCACTTCCTTGACACTTCTTGGAGAGTTCGCGGATATTGGAGGTGGTGTGACGTGGTACTACGGTGTCGGTGGCACGACCACTGCTCCGTCCAATGATGTTACCACAAACGGTACAGTCGCTGGGATTTTCGAAGAGTACCAAGCACCCTCTACGAGTGTTGATGAGCCGTGTTCTTGAGTGTGGAGGTACCGCCTTGTTTTGTTAAGCGTGCACAAGGTGTTGGGGCAATAAAAATTCACGGTTTGCCATGAGAATTTTGGCTATATGGGACCGCCGGAATGTTTGATTACTCCGGTGACTTGCATGTGATGATATCATTTCAAGTATGATGAGAGTAATACTGAGCTGAACACCCACAACGTCTGGGCACTACGATATCGTTGCAGAATCGATAGGATACCACCGAGATATCCTGCATGAATTATGTCCAGTTGGTGTCGAGTCGAGGACAACGGATTACTCCGCTACCACCATGCTCAGCCTTACGGAAATAAGAGTGTAATGTGCGAGGCACTTGGAGAGAAAAGAAAGATCCAAGTTATAATTATATGCCAGTGTAGCCCGGGTCACTGCCAGACAAGATAAGTTGGCGTACTGAGACCGAGCTAGGGTCTACTTATTGTCTGACCACGTTCAACTTCTTCCAAGCTTCCGACGTTTCCCCAATTCACCACCGTCAATGGCAGCACTCTTACGCTTGACGCTTTCTACTAGACTCTGTAAACTACGACCGCTCTGTTGCGTAGGACTTTGAGGCTGCACATGATGGTCAGAACGAGTGTTATTTTTCTGGCGTTTCGAACGTTCTTTGAGAAGCGCCGCCATGCTATTCGTCTTTTTGAATCTGCAAGGTACAAAGCATCAACATGCAAATGCTGCCAGCAATAGCAAAAAAAAAAACATACTGAGAATTCGTAGGGTCAATTGCAAATTGGTGGTCTTCATGAATAGCAGTGAATCGATCATCTTTGACGTCGATAACAAAGTCATCTTGCGTCTCCACTGGCCCATCGTCTACATCATTTTTCCGGCTACGCTTCTTGGAAAATTGTTTGGATTTCTTGCCCTGCTTTTCTGCTTTGAGCACGGCTTTCATATCGAAATGTGCGGGTTCGTCCGGGTGATCTGACGCTGCCAGCAAAGCCAGTTCGGCCTTAGAAAACTCAGTAGATTTCTTGGGCTTTGTAGACTTTTTTCTGGACTGGGTGGGAAGTTCTTCTGCTTCGTGTTGGCTGTCACTCTCCGCGCCAAAGAACTCGTCATCGAAATTCGACTTGGTGGCCTTCTTGTTCGAAACCCCGTCGTCATCGACCTCTCCTTTCTTCCTAACCTCCTCTTTCTTCTTCCGCTTCTCTTTCATCCTCCGCTGGTACCGCTCTAGCGTGTTTTCATCCTCTGGCCTCTTCGTCTCGCTGAGACCCGGCATGAAGGTAACTTGCATGTCGACGTCGCTATCCTCCGCTCCTCCCATTTTGCCTTTGCCTCGCCTGCTTGCCTTGTTGTCGAATGCATCCCCCCAACCCTCCGGCAATTCGTCATCGTTTCCACCAAGAAGTAACATCCGTAGTTTTTCTCCTTCGGCCCTCTTTGAGGTCGTTCCCCCATTCTTCGTTTTATCCCCCCCAGTTTCCTTCGACACTCCTTCGCCGTCCTCATCTTCGGAAGCACTCTCAAAAGATGAGGAAGAGGCTATGTATGCGCGGAAGTCACTCTCATCAATCTCTTTCTTTGTCAGCGGGCGACGTAGGATATGGTTCCGTTCCGGGTCGTCTTCGTCCCACGTGAGTTTTACTTTCGAGTGGCGGAGGGCCTTGGCGTAGAGTTAGCATTGTGTATAAAAGCTGTAACACTACCAGGATACGCACGTCGGTGACGAACTCGACCGCCCTATAAGGCGCGTCTGGAAGCTGGGTAGCTTCATCTCTGATGAATTGTGCAATTCGAGTCAGACCGAGCAAATCGCACTCGAAAGGGGAAAAATAACATACCGAGGCTCGCCGGCAAACGTCATGTCATCTGGGACAAAGCTGAGGTCGAAAACGTTGGCAGATCTTTCCAGCTCGGTCCCTTCGAGCTCGTTATATGCGCAAGCAGCGGTCTCTACCGTGTCGCATTCGACGATAGCATAGTAGTAGCTGTACTTAACGTTCGTCAACCGCTCAGATCACTGGTATAAGAAGGGAAATAGCCAGGAGGTGTGGGGTGCACGGATGAGGGACGTACCGCAAGCGCTCCAGTTGATACTTTCTTAGAGCGTCTTCGTCGTAGTCCGCTTCGGTGCCTATTTCAAAGACCGTCTGTTTGTTGATCTTCTCATCCTTAACCTTTCTGTTTTTCTTCCCGAAGAGTTGTGGACCTTCCCTCTCTTCCTTGGCCATCTGTGTCTTTCCGAACTCGCTTGGATAAACACGAACGCTTAGTATTCTTCCCCTGGCTACGTTCACTCCACTTTTGCTGGCCGAAGGTGTAGGTTTGTCGGGATGGAATGTCGAAGCAGATATAAGAGGTGCAGTAGTGGATACGAGCGACGAAAATATCTTGTACAAGTGGATAGCACGAACATAGTCCCAGTCGAGATTGACTACCGCCAATCTCCTCGTTTTCTTGACGTCTGCAACCTCCTCCCGCTCTGGGACAGTTTCGGCGTATTCGGCGACCTGCGCATCGAGGGTGGCAATCGTGTTTTCGTCGAGATCAACCTCGACGCTTTCCTCGTCCTCGTCCGGGTTTTTAGGTTCGGCACCAAGTATGACGAAGCCGCCTCGGTCGCTATCGCTCCCGTCCTCTGATGGAACGTGAGGGGAAATATCTCTGTCCTCTTCGTCTTCGTCCGACGACTCCATGAGAACAGCACCGCGCGCATAATCCACGATGGTCGACGCGGCAGCTGGATCCTTTGCCCCGTCCTCCTTATCGAGTCTGTAGAACCGCCTCAAATCTTCTTTTTCCAGAGTCTGCAACACCGTTCGTCCATATTTATCGACTCTTGCTGTTGATGGTGAGCCAGTAGTACCAGTAGTTGAAAACTGTGTGGTGTGCACGCACCAGTTTGCCCCGCGTTCTTTTTCTTTTTTCTTTTGCTCTCGTCTCCCAGGATATGCTCGAAGCGATCGTCTAGGATGACCTTGGAGTGGAGTTTTTTAGGGCGGCGGAACCGAGGGTCAGTTTTGAGACTAGCGAAGCGGACGTCCGACATCGTCACGGAGCGTGTCTGAGGTGGACTTGTTCGTTCCTTGAAACACGGTACTCATTCTCTGAATTCTATCTTTCAACAGACGCCACCACAATATGGACTCCTCGATCAGAATGCGCATCTCCATCACCGTCTCTACTCAAATGCCGTCCACCAGGCTGCATGGTAGTACATGACTCTGAAATAGTTCGCAACAAATCAAGTTGTATCTCCCGACCTCTTCCGATTTCTCCACCGTCAACGCTTATTCTCCTTTCCCCCGCCGCATTCCTGGCGTGTCTTGTTGTCCACAGAGTACTCCCACAAGAAGTTACAGTATCAAGATCAGAGCGACGCCAGCCCACGCCGTCGTCACCATCCATATTATCGCAATTGAACGCGCCCCGCAACGCTTTATGGCATCCTAGTTGAGCTCAGTGCCGCTCCTCAGCGACGATCACAGACATGTTTACGACACACGGGAATCAAGTAGACTTGGCCGATGCTGTCGACAAGCGCTGTGATATTGGTATTATCACTAAGTCCGAGACTAGCGATGTTCGGGGTGGCTGCGAGCTTCCGTGGAAGAACGATGGCGATAATAATTTTACCAACAGCGAGCTATACCACACCGCCCCGCCCAGCGTACTAAGAAAAATATTGATCGATCCCGGTGAGTTGAACGGGTAAAGGTGTGCTTACCGAAGGAATATGAAGCCACTCGACGCGGTAACCGTGTCCTTTAGAGGCGGTGCTTTGCATCGCTGAGCTTGGAAAAATGACATCGAGGAGAATAAAAACATACATAGTTGACGGGTAGTCCAGCATGATTATGGGACCCATACCTATGGTAAGCGACGTACTCCCGAACCAAATTGCTGATTCGTTACGCGATAAAGCCAGAAAGCAAAACCACCTTGTTGAGATGATCACCATCCGAGCTAGCGCAATGTCACTGAGATTCAGATCGCGTTTCCTCACAACATTGCTGTAACGAAAACAGTATTTTGGAGAAACCAAATCATCAAGATATACCGCCGCCGACGAGCAAAATCACACCCATGACAAGCGGGCGGACTGCCCATAGTTTTAATCCTTCAAATAATCAAGGATTCCATCAGTCAACTCAATGTGCATAACAACACGAAGGACTCACAGCTTTCTTCGCCAAAGTTGAGTTTTATGAGGCTGAAATGGTCAGTGAAATCAAGTTCAGCGATTTGGTCATAAAGAGGGCGTTTCTGAGGTCGATGGACGCTCAGGAAACAAACAGCAGTACTGTTGCAGTACTGGTTGGCCTGTATATACTGGATTAAACCATGCCATTATGCCCGGCAGGCACGTACAAGTTGATGAAGAAACACTATTTCCATAAACATGGAAGCGGTAGCTATGCACTGCAAGCTACATATATGCCAAGCTATATGTATGCAACACTGTTGGCTGTAATTAAGTTCGGGTGTCACCGAGGTCGTCCAGGCTCTGGACTAGCCATCACCGGCATAATGAAGGCACACTCCGCGAATGCGTTTGGTAAGGCGCGGCTGGTAGAGGATCCTTACTGCCAACCAACGAGGAGAAACGGCTTCCAGAATGAGGGAAACGGCGAGAACCCATTCTGTGATGAGAGCAAATGTCTTCCGATTTGGAAGTATTGATTTACGCTCCCTCATGCTAGTACATGGCTCATATTGCACAGCGTTGGTGAGTTGCACTTACCGGGCCAGTAAAAGTGTCTCATCATAGTTCTTGTAGTACATCAACTTTTGGTTGCTCCCAAGGCTATGCATTAGGAAGTTTGAAGAAACGAGCAAAAATGTTCACATTAAGGGGTCAACAGAATGAAATTTCCAATCATTGGCTAACTGACCTCAGCGTCTAGATAGCGGGTGTCCAATTATAGCTATTGTGATGTACCCAAGGTAGATGAACGACTCGTTGGCAACGAGTCGTTGAAGTCATATGGGCCATCCAGAGGCTTTGATTCTTGGGGTTCGGAGATTGTGTGCATTTCTTAAATTCCCCATGGTTCCTGGCTTCGCCCCCTTGGGCGACTCAACCGTCCGGATCTGTAGAGTGGAGTTAGTGCAAAGTCTGATACGAATCCGGCGGGCATAAATGCATGCAATACAGCCTCATCGCGAGGCTTGACGTCTTGTTTGAGTTTGACCGAGTCCAAGCATTGAAGTCATGACGGCAGCAACGGTCCCGAGATCATCTTGTACATAAGACCATTATTGATGTTGGAGGCGACAAAGGCATCATAACTCAGGCTGTAAACCTCCAGTGAGTACTATGCCATGGATCGATCTGGCATTGCTGTACTCAGGCTAGTTCTAAACGGCGCCAATGACTTAATTCGTCGCATTCCTACTCCTACTATATAGACCTAGCATCAAGACTGTCCGTACCGCGGAAACCAAGGCGAGGGAAGGGTGATAGGACTGTCAGTTCGTTTGTAGCTTCAACCAGCTTGTCTGTCAATTCTCCGAAGATGCAGGCCTGGCCCAGGACAGTTGTCAGTAGTACAGCTGGCAGGGACCGGGATCATTTGGGTGTGCCAGTGGTTTCGACCCCGTGGCGAAGGTCCTTCGGCCCTTTCCGAGTGTGCTGTGAACAATTACAGTTGCATGAAAAGCTCTCTAGCACAATGCTTATGGCTAGGACCGGCAAAAGCCGTCATTAAGAATATACATTATCATGGGCATTTTGGCGAGATCCATAAGTGCCCAAATTTTCCCTCAAACCTTATGTATTATGACCTTTCTAACTGTATCACTGCCCCTGTTTATAGGGAGGTAGCCAGGCATGCATATGGGCAGGCACCGCCGGCATGCGGCTCAGTAAGGGGTGGGATGGAAGAGAGGGGGGACACCTCGTGCTTGATGTGAATGCTGTCACTGCAGACATCCGCCGGGGCTGCAATCTGTGCTACCAGATTCCAGCAGATGTCCAGGACCTTGTCGCAGCCAGGGAGCCACCCCAACACTCGTAGTACAAACATCCAAGTATCCTCTCTAAATATACTGTCCCGGGTGTATATACATATTATTTCAAGCAGTATGCACGTGGTAAAACTATCGTGTTACACTCCAATATGTATGAACACGATCTGTTGGTCTAACGGACGCGATCCCTCGTCACCCTCAGTGCCGCCCTCAGAGCTCTTGTGGCACAAGAAGATCAAATACCCCATCCTCACGTACCATCACCCGATAAAACGCTTCCGTAACATGAACAGGCTGTTGTCTGATCGATCGCCGACTACATCGTCCCCACGACGCTCCGAACTCCAGAAAATTGCAACGCGGCTGCAAGGTGCGCTACCACGTCCGATACCAGCTCGTCCCCCGTCGCCGTCTTGCATGCGCAAAGGAACGCAAATTCGGACTCGGTTACATGGCTAATTTGGCTGTGGATGATGTCGAGTAACGTCACGTCGTCGTCGCGCATTGCAAAGTGGGACTCGTACAGCTAGCCAGGGACTCGTTCCCCGTGACAGGAGAGATGGGCGTATGTATGCACCCTTGACGCTGTCAGAGCCGCCTCGCGTGTCGCCGCATTGTCAATGAGCTCAGTGAATTGGACGAATGCAGGGAGGAGTTGACGGACCATGTCGAGTTCCTCCCGAATGGATCCCAACGCGGCGTAGGCGGGCGCGTTGGGTTGTCCGATGGATACAAAATTAGCATTGCTCCGTGGCCCGAATGAGGGCGGAAAGCGTAGGCGTGTATGACGAGACTATGCTCCCTCTGGCGATATGGATGAGCAGCATGTACAGGAAATGATGTAAATGCACCGGTCGGGCCCCACCAAATCTATGAGTTCTTTGGGGCGTGTGACTCGAGAGCGCGGACCACCTTAGAGACGATAGAATCCCAGACGACGCAACAAGGGGGCCATCCTCCTTGCCTCCACGCTGCCTCGGATGACGTGGAATTCGGACGACAGGGTGACAATGTGGGAGTAGGCGACTTCTGGAAGGGCAATATGAATTGGTTCTGCATTCGCAAGAACAATGACAGCGTTACATGAGTACCGGCTCGCGTAAAGGATGATCACCGGACCGTCGACCGCTGCAACCTGAAAATCCGTATACGACGGTGGCCACAAAAACCTGCTAAAGCAGTGCGTATCTTGGCATGAGTAGAGTCCACCATGTCGCCTTGCAGCTGATCACGCGTAAAAATGGCGAACGCGAGGCGATTAGAGTTACTTGCACGAGCGGTAGCATCAAGAGATGAGTGCAAGAAAATGGCGCTGTAACAGCTGTCTACCCCAGTCTCGCGATCGGTGGTGCTACCACAGTGGACAAAATGGGAGACTAGGCAACAGCCCAGGATTCTGAGCAGCTCAGGTCGCAAGAGATCGTTTTGATGAGGGGCAGCCATGCCATTGCAAATGCATCCAACGGCTTTGTCAATGTCCTGGATTGACTCTCTCTGCTCTGAGCGAAACACGAGGAGTTCCGCGTAGAAGACCAGCACAGAAGAGTATATTGGTGACCAGGTGGGTATCCCTCAATGATAACCTCGAAGTACCTAATGGCAACTTGGAAGTCATCCAGATCACCTTTGCAGTGGAACCGAGTATATAAGGCTAGGGCGTTGGCGGCATGATATCATGATGCAGCTTGTGACGAGCGTCGAGCGCTATCGCGAGCACCTGTCCAGTAGGTACGAGCAATCCGTCGGGACAATCCTCCAGCACCATCTTGAATTGCCGAATGGAAAGATTCAGATCGACCTCGTCTTGTAGTGCGATATACTTCGTGTAGAGTACGGAATCGTATTGCATCTGTGGGTGGGCTGCTGCGATGGGATCCATGACAGTCTTGAGTATCCCAGCCGCCAAATGAAGGTCTGCTACATCCTGGGTATGTTGATAGCGACGTGTATACCATGTCGCTTGACTGCTCAATATGACTGGTCGCAGACGATGTGTCGGCAGCGCGAATGCCAGAACCTTGTCCAGATGCCTGTCCACAATGAAGTCCTCGCCCTGCCCCCGCGTGCGTAAGAGCGCATGTTGAAAATTCATGTACGATTACACGTAGTCCACCGCCGCGGCAGTGTCTGGTGCGGCGTGTGGTGCCTCGTCTAGATGAAAGGCTGCATGACAATGACGTATGGCGCCGGCGAAATTGAGCGTCACATTATCAGAATTCTGTTCATACTGAGTATGTTGCGCTTCTGCTAAGGCGATTAGTTTATCAAAGGTTCGCGACGCAGGCTAACAGGTTTCTTCTACTCAGCGCAATTCATTTGGGCATGACCGCAGAGTCAATCATACATTTGGATTAACACCTGATTGATGTACTTGAAAATCTATCGAGTTGAGACTTGACCGCGACCGCAGACTCGATGTGTTTGAGGACCACCAGGGAGAAAGCACTGAGAGGGATTCTAGACCTTTGAGTCATAAACGGATAAATTGTTTCTGAGCGGCGGTTACTGGCAGGCTTGTTACTAGGTGACGTTGACATTCATTCGTGCTGTGGGCTGTTTGCTCAGCGCTCAGCTGTAACGAGAAAGCGTCCCAAGCAGCGCACAATGAGCGCATCAATGTCACTTTCATGATACGAAAATTTCAAATTTTATCTATTTTGAACATACGTACCATAAATAGCCTAATGAGCCCAGGCTCGAGGCAGTGAGCGCTATGTAGCAACCAGTACTCGTTCCACTGGACTCACCCTGTAATCGGCATACTTTCAACCTATTATTTCAATGGGCAGAACGTCGAAGTGAGTGGTGAGCGCACATACTCGATATATCATACATAGAGATAATTCCTCCAGAAAAAAATGCATGAATCATCGGAGATGAACAGCGCAGAAAACAAAACACTAAAATC
The DNA here is from genome assembly GCA_038089535.1 of Hemileccinum rubropunctum. Taxonomy (NCBI): domain Eukaryota; kingdom Fungi; phylum Basidiomycota; class Agaricomycetes; order Boletales; family Boletaceae; genus Hemileccinum; species Hemileccinum rubropunctum. Next base: position 106,288 of record JBBPLC010000047.1, read on the forward strand.
ACCTCCGACCCAACCCACTCAGCTCCCAAGCCATCCTCCGCTGCACAAACGGCACCTTTCCCGCCAACCACATCGCCCAATTCCTTACCGTCACTACGCTGATCGGTAGCCACCAATATACCCACTCTCCTTGCTTCGTACCCATAATCGACAACAGCCCTTTAGTGAGCCCAATCACCTCAAGCGCCCGTGCATGCCGCACCGCAGCAAAATCGCGCAGGATCGCGTCCGCTTCAGAGAGCGGCCGCGTCTCGGCGGCGTGCATGTGCTTCGTCAGTGCTTCACCCAGAAAGACGGCATCGCGCAGGCCAAGGTTCATACCCTGTCCGCCGGCGGGTGAATGAATGTGCGCGGCATCACCTACGAGAAGTATAGCACCGCCTTCGGGCTCCCCCGGGTCACTTGGTTGTAGGGGCTCTGAAGAGCCGAGGCGGACAAACGGTGTGTCTGCGATCGCAGCGTGGTTGCGGAAACGGGTCGCCCAGACGACATCTTTGATACGTATGGACTTGGACTTGGGGTTCACGGAAGGATCGGATGATAACGTATACGGGCCGAAGCGGTCGACAAGATCCTGCAGATATTCCTTTCCGGGCGCGTGTGGAATTTCTCCGTCTTCCAAGGGGACACCTGAGCCAATGCGGTAGAGTCGGCTACTAAGCATGGGGTGACCATTGGCGACGAGGTAGTCGTTAAAGGTGGTAGGCAGAGGGGCGCAAAAGAAGAAACTGTTCGAGGATATGGTACCAATGAAAGGGATATCCTCTTCCGGAGCATCAAAGGTGACGTCTGCAAGAATCATCTGCGCGAGGTTGGATACCTTTTCGGCCCGTTTACTCATCGGATCGGTGAAACCGATGCCAGCCGTGGTACGAATCTAAGTTTACCAGTGAGCTAACATCCAGCACGAGAAACGACGAACGTACAACTGAGCGGGCACCATCGGCACCAACTACGTATTTCGCCGTAATCACTTTGCCGTCTTCAAACACAACATCCGCCAGGAGTACATTCTCTGTGTTGCGTTTCATTCCAACCACCCTTAAAGGTCGGTGGACAGACACGCCAAAGGTGGCCAACTTTGTCCCGAGGACATGTTCCGTCAAGTTCTGGGGAATGACGACGGCATACGGGTGGCGAGTGTATCGTTTCAGAGACTCGACGTCGGGGTTGAGTAGAACGCCCGAGCGCGTCCCAATATCTAACTTTGTTGATTTTGTTCCCAACGATACGACGCCGTCTCCGCACCCGATGGTATCCAGGGCCTTTGACAAATGGTTCAGACACGAGATCCAGAGGTTAAGAGAAACAACCTTACCTCCAGTGTGGCGGCGTGAGCTACGAGTGCGCGAGAGGTATTCTCACCATGCTGCACAGCATCAACGATGACAAAATCACGAAAGCCATGGTGGAGGAGAGACAAGGCAGTGGCGAGACCCGTTGGACCTGCGCCTACAATGAGGATGGTGGTGCTTTCAGGTAGTGGCATCGACATTGCTGTGTGATGAGATTGTCAACGGAAACAAGTACCGTGGGGACTTCTGGCGATCGTTGGATGGGCGTAGGTATCCGTACTAGGCCAATATTGACGTCAACCGTAACGCCAATCCGCGTCATGTTCCAGCCGTGCGCAAGGGAGATCGGCTTGGATGACAAATCATGATGACGCACTGCTAAGTGGTTATCTAGCTTTCTGGATCTGGCGCACTGGTACACACAGGTCTCATAGAGTCATAGGTATACATGTATGCGGGATGGATCTGAGAGCGTTAGCAAAATGATGAGGCAAGACAGGATACTTGGTTGAGCGGACCTCCCACAAGGACGGGTGATTACACAACCAGGATTAAACCATTTTGAAACTGTCTGTGCTGTATTAAAAAAAATGACAAATAACGCTAAAATTTGAAAATTTCTTGAAGATTGACATTTTCAAATGTGACGATGAAAAGCAACGTCGTAATACTCAACATCACAGCGTGTTGCAGAATGGTAGATTAGATCGCTTCCAAGATTAGAGACCTTCGGAGTTTGAATGGGTAGGCCACCGCGTCGTCTCAAGCCCATCCCCCCAACGATGTCAAGCAAATTGTCGAAATTTCCCAGAAAGAAGTCCCGCTTGCACAAGCTTAAATCTGCTCAGCTGGATCAATATTGTACAGGCGCACTGGCATAGTTGACGTTTGTGTAATCGAGCGTGGAAGAAGACGTATATAAGTTTTTTCCTGTTTGATTTCTCTCAAAATCGCCTCAGTTTCTAGAAGGCCTGACGGACGGACAACCTGACATCTCACTCGCAGAGATGCAGGTTGCCCCTGTGCGGTGTGCTGCATCGAGGTACCGTACATTAAAATGTGCAGGCCCTTCAGCCGAAAACGCGTACGACATCATCATGTACTCTTGTGCTTCACGACACATTGAATCTTTATTGCCCAGCCCTCGAGCGAAACGAGGCTTCCCACCACACTTACAAGATATGGATAGGTGAAAATTATGAAGCCTATCAACTCGCATTTGTCGATGAATCTCATTTGGACGGCACCATATGTGCAAGCTGAAGAGGTTCTGTTGCCATCCAGGGGGTGGATCTGGCATGGGAAAGGACAAAGCTAGCAACGTGGCTCCTTATGCAGGCGTGCAGCAAGGTTCATGCCAGCCTACCCTGCATAGTACGCTGCTGGATGATGAAACCGCTGGTTGTTCATGAGTCATGAGACGTCAATAGTAGCAAGCCCAGGGGGCACCGGCGGTCCAAGTACAGCTCACATCTGACCAAACATTAATATGTCCTGCAATGCACTGCAAACATGAAAAAAATTTGTCGTTGCAGTGATTCGCAGCCAACGTTCAACATTTAACTCCCACGGTAGTGGAGGAGAGGTTTTGTCGAGTTGAAATCGTGTGAGACAGCTTTACTGGGACGCATGTGGTGCACTCCTACTAAGACATCATCTGCCCAGTGCCAGTGTCAGAGACACTGAAAACCTCTTCTGCTGGCAAAAACTTGAACGGTGCCTGAGCAAAGGGTAGTAGAGTGTGCATTACTCGTTATTCAAACGTCCAATTTCAGTGATGGACATATTTCTTCACGCGTTGAGTTCGGGAGTGATATATGGCGGGGTCGTGATTTGATTGATTCGCCGCATCTGCTAGGGTAATCGTAATCTTATTCTCCACCGCGGGACTTGCCGCACCATCTACTCGGATACACTTCAAGTTACCCCTCCGAGCACGCTCAATCAGCATTTGCTCGTTGGCCAAGAGGTCTTATTTTCCAATTGAGATCAAGTTCCGGGGTCCGAGTCTTGATCATTCGTCGCCTTCTGTTCTGAGTCCCTACTGGTAAGGGGTGGCTCAGGCTGTCTAGTAGACGTTCTTTCCAGTGAGTGGAATGTGGCACCCACTGATTCTAGGTCTGGACTAGAAAGACCAGCAGACACGGCTCTGTCCAAGCTGAACTGGCCTGCGACGCCGATTGACCGAGTGTGTGGAAAATGCCTTTCTTTTTCTTTTGTCTTCACAAGGGTTGTTAGCCAATGGCTATGTGACTCCACCCGGGTCCCGCACATTTATAGGTCCCGCACATTCTAATTTTAGTAGCTCGAGAGCTCATTGTAGCATGGCGCAGACCGATGCCCCCTTGACGTTTCATAGTTTTGGGTAACTCAAGAAAGACGTGCATCTTTCCACGGTGATTTCCTCTCGGTTCCCGTAACATTCATTCTCTGTCGAAACGTAACCTACTTGGAGCAAGCACTCGAGGCATTCCTACGTCTGTAAGTACAACTCAATCCATTGTTTATCAGGAATGCGCGTTCCAGATTTTCCCGCTGTCTGACATCATGTTCAGGTTTGCCTTGATTGTCGCCCAGGACACGAAGTATCGCTTATTTGTTACGATAACGGCAGATCCAAATCTTACTGCATCACGGTTAGTCTTCATCTTCGCTGCGACCCATCTACAGTGCAGGAAGGACTGACTCCCAAACCGTTGCACATTCTGGAACGATTCGAAGCACGGTTGTATCATGCTGGGCACGCTTTTTTAAGCCGAACTTCAAGTATCACTTTGTCACTTGTGTGCACATAAGTTATTCATCACTGACTAGAATTTACGAGGCTAGAAATGTCCTCGTTCACGAATAAGTAAGATTCCAATCCTATAATCAACGGATCGGTGTTAAAGTGCTCACGAACAGTACTAGTGATACTTCGCCGTTCGGGTTGGAAAGTGATCGGGAACGGTCCGGTCATTACACTTGGATGCCCCAGCAACAAAATGCAACGATCATTGGCAATCCGTCGCGCAGTGACTTGCACAGGACAGGCGAATCCAACCAAGAAAGGTATGCATGGTGAGGTCTCCAACTTGTAGGGCCAGAACTGATCGCACCAACCTCATTGCAGCTATACAGTTTATGGTTTTCTACCCCACACGAGTTCGTGGCTAAACGATGATTTTCCCGACCTTTCGTTCTCTGCGTACGGAGAGGGCACATGGCCAAGCGATCAGTACAATGATGAAACTTGTCTTGAATCGTTGTTTGGCGTACCAGAAAGTGGGGCTGCCGAATCAAATATGAACTTTTTTGCGGGGATGCATGTCGCAGCTCCCCTCGTAGAGCAAGCCATCTCAGTTCCGTCGAGAGCATTGCCCACGTTCCAGTCTTTCCCGTCTTCCCCTCCGATTTGGACACAAACTCCTGGTCCGCCTCGGCAGTCCGCTTGCTCCTTGTATTATCCTGTGCATGCTACCGGGCAACACAACTACTATAGTAACCCCATCAGTTGTGCTGGAGCAGAACACGAGATCTTCCCCTTTCAGTTGGCCACTTCTTCGGTAATTACTGGACACTCGGATAGACGTTTTTTCCAAACCGGTCTTCAACCAATCACCACTTCAAATTCTGTGGAGTCCTCGAGCCCTATCAGTCCCATACCTGTACAAGTTTCCCGTGCGTTTCCTGTTTGTCATCATCTAGATCCCTTTATTTTGTTCCGGCACGAGGACTCATTTATTGCATAGCATCTACATCCCAATCGGGCGGCGAACCGTGGGATCCTCCGAATACGACCATGTTTCAGTGTTCGTGGACAAGTCACGGAACGCAATGCTCGGCGTGGATCCAGGGTGACAGAAAGAGTGTTACGAGTCATCTTCGGGACGAACACAACTTCACATGCGACATCCAGGTGATAGTGTGCGCATGGGCCGGGTGCACGAAGCGAATGCGACGGAGGAACATTCCGCGACACATCGTCGCGTGTCACTTTGCGGTCAAGGTGACGTGCTCAGAGTGCGGCATGACTCTGAGCAGAGCGGATGCTAAAAATAAACATCGACTGACGACGTGTACGGGCGTCAGAAAGCTAGCGGTCACTAGCGGAGTGGAAGATGAGGGCGGCTGTTTCTACTAGCGGAGTTGGTGCGCCTCGCATGCGCGCTATCTTACACCTGCTTATACCCCTTTGTTTTCTTTCGGGACAGGACAACTGGGCAGGACTCCTCGTTACATTTCTTTGGGCTTTGTGGGTCTATGTCATCCGAATGTTTGATTTGATTTTTCTTTCTTTCTTTTTTGTCGCCGGGTCACATGGGTTGCATGCGTCGATACTTTACCCCGAAGGGGACACACAAAAAAAAATCAGATCCAGCTTTTGCCATGTATCAAGTTCTTTCTCTCTATCTTTGTTTGTTCGAAGGATGTCTTAATCTCCATCCCTGGGCCTATGTATATTATCGATAGCGATACGCGTTGTACAGTGTCTCTGCCAAAAGATCTACAGGTTTTTCTTGCATGCCACGCAATTCATGCTCCTCCCTCTTACTATGCATCTGTCTGACTGTATGACCATGTTGGAACGAGCCAGCATTAGTGGATGATATTTACCATTTCAAGTTTGCATGTAGGCTCACCGCAAACGGTCACGCGGGGAGGTTGCACGGGGACGAGGCACACCGCAAGGGCTCATTTGATTACCGGCCGGATTACGGACATAGGTCTCATGATTCCAAGGGCATACATGTATAGACCAGTGCGGATCAGGTCCGGGACGGAATTCAGAGGGATGATGATGACTCACCAGGTGCGCGGTTACGGCAAGCTGATGTCACGGAACTACCGTGTGCGTGCGTGCGTCCATCCACCGATGATCCGATCGAGTGTGCATGCAATCTCCCAAATAGTTGATGTTATGCAGTGCGACAAGGCTGAGCGCTGAGCGCTGAAGTCCCTGAAATGATGTATTCTAAGGACGTGGTCTGCACACGCTACAGCACAGCACACACAACTTGAAGAGGAGGAGAAAATCAAAAGTCGATATCACTTACATCTACGGTCTGCCGCACCTGCTCCGAAAAGTTGCATAATGAGAAACATGGAGAGACTCGAACGCGGGTTTTAGACACGCATGCTTGCAACCTGGATGATACGCGGGACGGATAAAATTCGTTTGTGCATGTGTTTTCTTCGTTTGTTCTTCCTCTCAAGTATCTTGATGACGATTGTCAATGTCATGTTTTGACGGTCCCTCACAATTGTCACGGTAGTGTAGGATTCTACGCCCACCTGGCAATACGCATGAAGTGTGCAAGAAGGATATGGATCAACGAAGAGGTAGAGGTGGAAATCATCGCGGACGGGTATGTAAACAATCGGATCTTCTTGATTTCTGCGGTGGATCGACCGGTTAGCGAATCGAAGAGACTTGCTATGTATTATAGCATATTGGTGGTCATGTCGAACTTTTACTCAACTAAAAGTAGAAAATAAAAATGTGGTGGACCACGAATGTTGTAGGTCATCGGATTGATTGTCGATATCAAGGGCACAATCAAACGGGGGGAGTCGATACAACTCGAACAACCTGGTTCAACATGCTCCTCGAGACTGCACCGAGGTTTGCCAGCCTAGTACATAGCATAGCCCCAGAACGATGTGACAGATCATACCTTCACACCTCTAAAATACACCCGCCTCACCCACCGTCGTCGACGTGTCACCCACCCCTCGGTTGGTCGCCCGTCCGGTCGAGGATGCGTCCACGTATCCGTCGTATAGGCCCACCCATCTGTGCCGATCCACAAGCGTTAAAGAAAACGAGTGGGACTTCAAACGACGTACCTTCATCCGCACCGACGCATACGCTCGTATTACACGGTACATCACCTTCGATAGCCCATGCCCCACTCAAATCGGCTCGCCACCCTTCTGTCTCGATAAACGTCCAACCAGGGGAGAGCGAAAACGTCAGGTTGCTGCTGTGCAAACAATACGAGACGAAGTGAGCGGTGCAGAGTCATGTCACGTAACTAACAACGAATGTAAACGCACCTCACTTCACCGCCAACACCACACCAACCGTCTCGGCCACGCGTCCAGCCCACACGTTCGTTGGGTTTCAAATTTGCCTTGGACCACGTTCCCCTCGATCCTGATCCTGATCCGGGTTTCCCACCATCTCCAGGCCCCACAGTCGCGCTGGACGTACCAGAGGTTGTCGACGCTGCATCGTCCTCCCTTTCTTCTTCCTCCCCCTCGCGCACAAACATCACGACAGACCTGCGCCGCTTGTTCTCACCTACTTCCTGTACCCACCGTTCATTCTCCCAGAGCTCGACATGCGCATGTGGGGTGCGCCACACTGCGTCGTCGAGCCTGTCGTCATCGATCAGACGACGGAAAAAGAGGTAGACGTCGCGGGGGGCGAGCGTGAACGTGAACGTATGCATGCGCGAGAGGGTGGAAGGATGGTGGACACGAGAGAGGGGGTTGGGTAGGCGTGGGATGACGAGGGAGAGTTGGATGGAGAGACCGGGGCCGGTACCGGATAGGGCGGTGAGCAGGGTGGTGGATAGGGGGCCATTGATGCGGGGATGAAGAGCAATGACAGTGCCCGCGCCAGCAAAGAAGAAGAGGAGACGGAGGGGAAGGAGATCGGTCATGAGGAGCATGACGAGGAAGAGGAAGGAAAGGAGGGTGGCGATCAAGAGGGGGTGATGGGGTTGTGTAGCTTGCTGTGTGGTGGGTGTGCGTGGGGCGTCAGAGGTACGTCGTGAATGCTTAAGGATGGGGTACGAAGTGGGTTCGTGGGATGGAGTACCGGTGGATGGGGAGAGCCTGGATTGGGGTGACTGGGGTGGGAGGAGCAGAGGAAGGTAAGGAACTATGGCGTCGTGCATGTCTGAACTGGAATAGATGGAATGAGAAGAGGGTAAAATCGGAAGAATGGTACTTACAGGGCACCCATGAGATTCTGGATGGCCTGTATATTGGCCTGCCAGTCGGTTATGCCATCGCCGAGGCTGATCCGAGCAGGGAGGGCACCGGGATCAGGGTGGCAATAAAGCATGACTCCGAGCAGGACGATGTGAGGGATCAACAAGATCATTCTTGGATAGTAGCCTATACACAGTGAATACATGTCAACGAGAGCAAAAAGAAACGTACAAAAGAAGGCATAGGCAGCAAGCCAAACGGTGGTTCGCTTCCATCCTTTTTTCCAAAATATGATCTCCTCGATGCGATCCTGGAGCCAAAACAAGGGGCCAACTCTGGCTACGAAGCGACGAAAGTTGGCGGTGATGATTGGGACTGAAAGGGGGTCACGAGTGCTCAACAGAGAGTGAGTCGTTGGCGGAATCGATGCAAAGAGCATCTGGGGGACGAGCGCGAGTGTGGTTATGGGTCCATGTTCGATTGGTCGTGCTGGTTCTGTGTCGGGTAGTGTCGTGAATATCTTTGTCGCTAGTTCGAGCGAGTCGTGCTTGAGACGAAGCGCGTCGTCGGGAATGTCGACGTACTCGAACGTGGACATGGCTGTACAAGTTTGACGACCACACAATTACGCACCATGCTCGCGTGTCGCTCTCATCGCCGACGACGCTGACTTTGTACATGTCTTCCCAATCCATCCCAGACGCTAAGACATTATCGGTCACCTCCTCGTCCACTCCCTCCCCGCATCCGGTATCCACGCTAGAAATTGTCCTCACGCGCCAGTGTATCCATCTTACACACGACGGTCATCCGCCCACAGCTGTATACACGAACTAGAAGAATCCTCGTGCGATGACCCTTCCAAAGACCACGACGACTCCTGTCCACCCCCACCCCTAACCCCGCGACGCATCTTGCCATCTTCATCACCCTCACCCTCTACATTGCCTCACCACACCCCCTGTCCTGTCCCAGTTCCAGACGAGTGCGGGCGCGATGGGACGTCCAGGTACTTATCACTAATATTCACCATCGTATACACCCTCCCCTCCTTCGTTCTCGACTCCAGGTTGTAGTTTGCGACAACCAGGAAGCGCCGTCGCCGCCGGGGGTACATCTACATTGAGTCTGAGCGCAGGAAAAAATCATTGCTCGCCATCAGTCTCGCACATGCGTTATCGGCACCTTCGTCCCAAAGAGCCAACATCAACAGCGATGGCAATATCGATACGCCACCCCTGGATTGGCGACAATGGTGAGAAGTACGCTGTTGACCTAGCGTTCGCGGTTGTTGCGGAGTTGGCCACCCTGAAGCGGGCGCGTGTTGTGGGAGTGCAGGGCGGTGTTGGCGCTGGGACGGGCACGCGTGGAAGCAGCAGCAACCACTGACCATCATCATCTTCGTCCAGTACGTTGTATGTATCCGCCATTTTCTCATACCATGTCCTCATGAACGACGTATCAGAACATAGCGTGCCAAGCTGCCGTCTGATTCAGCCGACCAAGCACACTGAATGGGATCGACGGAGCGGGGATTACGGGTTCGCCTTTGGTTGGTATCTCCACCATGTCGTCGCACGTGCGTCCCGAAGACACTGATGACCATTCCTATGACACGAAGCTACTGACCAAACACCGCGGGTTCTTTGCCGAGCAGTCCCACCCGAGCTTGGTCAACATGTTGGAATGTCTCACCCGGTCGTATCGTGTGTCATTCGTCTCGGGCGCGGGTGAGTTGATCATCGTGGGCATACCTGTCTGAACCCCATAGTTGATGGACATGGTCATGATTTTACGGACAGGTGTAACATTTGCTGGCACAAGCTGTTATGTCCAGTCGATGGGTGAGGTCTCTACATACTTCCAGAACAAAACCAATTTCATTCCGCATTCACCCTAGATAGGTCAAATTTGGTATGATGTGCGACTGTAATGGATACGATATGGCAGCCTCAGGTTGCCACGGTCATCGAAGGAATGTGCGTTCTTCGCTCCTTTCTTTCATGATTAGCCGTTTATTCTTCTGTTTCTGTTGGTACAGCAGGATCAATCGGATGACGATTATTATCGATTTGGCCCTACCCATACATTCCGGCAAGTGTTTTCCCTTTCAACTTTCAACTCTCCTCTTTTTTAGCACAGTACTTTCAAGCGCATGTATTATGGTCACGGGTCACGATGTAGAGGCTACCGTAATGTCTCGCTACTCGTCCAACATGATAGTCTATTCCTCGGATCCAGCAGCGCGTGCAACTTGAATAGGTGCGTCATATTGATGCAGCAGATGAGATAATCGTCACCATCTTGAATGTGCCCGAGTCATACTCCACACATACGTGCTTTTGATCGCTAATCCAACACATTCTTGACTCAGGTGCGACTCTGGTAATCGTCATTACTCAAAGATAAGCTTGTCAGACGCTCGAATCCGTTCCTTGGAGTTCTGACAAGTCTGAATGGTAGTTTTGGTCGGAATCGATCATCAACTTGAAAATATTTTGTTTAACATTTGCTAACGTGTTCTTCGTTGAAGTAGGAGTAATGAGTACCTTGGATGTGCCGATCCCCATCGATCGCACAAATCGTCGAGAGACTCATCACAGCATTATCTATAGGGTATTTTCATTATATGATAATGTAACTAATAAAGCATGGAAAAAGTATGAGAAGAGAAAAAGAAACCATGTATGCATGCGATGCACTATGGTACAGATGCTACAGTATTGGTAGTAGATGACTACATGGTAATATGATTAGAGTTTGTCCATGGTAAAGTGGGGACTAGAGTAATGTTCTAGACAGACCCAGAGGTTTTAGAGGTTGTTGAAGGGAAAATGCAGGCTTTCATTTGCTCCTTGGATTGGTGGTGTGGTAAGAACCACATGAAGGAACAATGCATACAAGATCATAGATCATAACTAGGTAAGTGCATATACATGCTAAGCAAAATGGTATGTGCTCTAAACTGCCTATGGGTTGCATTTTATGAGACAAAACTTGAGTGACATAAACCAAAGTAAGGAATTCGAGGAAAGCATATGCTGTATGTATGTAGAAGTGACTGAAGATACAATCTTGGAATGTGCCATAAGAAAAACAAGGCAAACTGATCAAGCCAAAGAGTTTGGCTTTAAGCTATAAAATCATCCATCAGT